>WYDI02026731.1:0-89289 GCA_009867235.2 Psittacus erithacus | reverse complement strand
CTTCTCCAGGCTGAACAGCCCCAACTTTCTCAGCCTATCTTCATACGGGAGGTGCTCCAGTCCCCTGATCATCCTCGGGGCCCTTCTCTGGACTTGTTCCAACAGTTCCATGTCCTTTTTATGTTGAGGACACCAGAACTGCACACAATACTCAGCGACAGAGGTATAATTATATCTGAGTTGTCACTAAGGCCAAGCCCCAGCCCCAGCAATTTCATAGTCCTGATCCTGATCATGGTCTATGTGTGTGTCTGTTGCTTTTCCTCTTGTTCAAATCTTTGACTGACTGTTTTCATTGCAGGTATTTGCGTACCAGTAACTGAAAACATCCTTACCCCTCACATCCCTGCTCTAGAAGGGCCGCGCAATAAGAAGAATGGTCATTATGCTAGCAAAGATTTGGGATGGCAAAACCTAGGAAGGCCACGCTCCAAGCTGTCACACATAAAAGGTAAGACACATTTGCTGTAAACTGTGTTATTTTGTTCCTTTGTGTTATGAATCATGTTACTGCTAAGATACAGAAATGCAAACCAGAAATAGGCCATAATTTCACAGGGAGAGGATGTCTTTCATGAGAATTCATAGTATGACTCAAAAAGTTATGTAAGATCAACCAACAGTTCCTGTGTTTGAAATAGCATCTGCTTTCTTTTTCATTGACACAAAGTTAGAAGTGGCCAACAATGAATTTTTCAGTTGTGCAAAATTGCACACATCCTCCTTTTTTAGCAGTAATGTAATTAAGCACTTGTAATTCTGCTTACAATCCTGTAGATTAATTTCTCCTTATTAAGCCTCATGGCAGGTCCCACTGATTACCCCACTGAACCGTCCTAATTTATATCTTCTCTTGTGTTTACATCCTTCAAATAGCCAGAGATAGAAATATAATCTCTCCTATTTCTGAGCTTTGTTTGCATCATTCTGCACTGAATCTGTGCTTTCATGTTTTCCCATGAGGTGAAATAGTTTGGTTTTACTTTTTAGGACATGAAGGCGATCCCTGTCTACGGTCATCAGACTGCATTGAGGGACACTGCTGTGCTCGACATTTCTGGACCAAAATTTGCAAGCCTGTGTTGCATCAGGGAGAGGTGTGCACCAAACAGCGCAAGAAAGGGGCCCATGGACTGGAGATTTTCCAACGATGTGACTGTGCCAAGGGGCTCTCTTGCAAAGTATGGAAAGATGCGACCTCCTCTTCTAAATCAAGACTTCATGTGTGCCAGAAAATCTGAATGAGGATTGTGAGGGTAGTATGAAGTGACTGTGGCTTTAGGTATTTAATGCATTGGCACGGTGGGAAATATGGACTGCAAATGAAAGCAGAACGGCTAAAGTAACAGGATAGGAGCAGAAGTCACACCAAATGCATTTCTATTTGAGCTGCTGGTAAACACAAGTGCAGCTGGAGTTCTCCTACTGTGCAGTTTTTCTGTAAATAACCTCTACAGTTTGTGGGAAACGCTAGTATGCAAACAAGTACAGTGGAAATTAATGTCACTTAACTTGCCGTGTTGTCCTGTGATGTTTCAGGGGGTTAGTGTTAGAGCTACAACAGTGGGTTTCCAGTGTGGCAATAACTGCTAAATAAATTGTATACATTGTACTCCTATAGGAAGCAGTGCATGCCAGGAAGACTTATCTGTCAACAAATTATCGGCCACATCGCAAGTGTGAGAAATGGAAATAAAGTTACTGTGAATGTCTGCATGCCCTTGTCATTCAGGCCTGACACTTCAGCAAAGAAAGCACTCCTGCAGGACAAGAGTGCTCTATGTTTTGCAGGCCCTTGTGAAAGAGGTGAAAACTTGCTGTCTCACAATTTCAAGAAAGTAGTTTCTAAGAGGAGGCATTTAAACAGGGTTTTGTTTCCTATACATAGATAAATTAAAATGCTTTATGTAGATCCATATCATAGTATGGCACTTAATCGCTTGTATTTGCCTCAGTTTACTGCTAGTATACATTGGGTTGAACAGATGAAGCAAATATGTGCATGCTGAATCCAGAATTATATAAAGGCAGTTGCTCATTAGTCCTAAATATACTTTCCTTGCCTAAGCCTTACTTGCATTATAAATATTTCCAAAAGAAATAGCAGGGTTGAAGTGCCTAAAATGAAGAGCTATGAAGTTGTTTCACTGTTGCTGTTAGATGATGTAGACAGTTGTTGGGGGGTTTAGAGCATACTGCTACAAACTCAAGTTTTTACATTTTATTAGTAGCAAGAGGCTACTGATGGTGCTCTGCAGAAGTATAACTGATTTGTTTCATAGCTGCAGCAAAGAAAAAGGACTTGGCTCTTGTAAGCCCCTTTCTCCTGCAGAAAAGGTTGTAAGAAGATGGTACAACCTCAAATGACTTATTACACATCATGCGATGTCACAGCATACCAGCCTCCAACACGTATTCAGCCTGAACTTGATGTCCTCTATCTGGACTGTTCTGCCAGGAATGATGGAAGTACGTGGACTGTGGAAACAGCTGATAACTCTACATTGTTTGTGTACTGTTTCAAAAATAACAGTCTCTATCCCTTGACTTGTCTCCCAGGTCTTTTCAAACTTCTTTCATTTTACTTATTTGCAAGTATTCCTTTGTATAGACATTGGTAAAGAAACTGATATTTCTTTAAAGAAGTCTGCTTCTATAATTGACCTACTGCTAAATTGTAATTACCCATTTATAATTACCCATTTTCATGTTTTGTAATACAAGGGACTTTTTTCTGTTTAATCAATCAGCTCTGAACAATGCGGGTAGACCAGTATGTAGTTCAACTTTGAAGACCACGTTACCCATACCTGACACCTTTTTCCACCAATGATTGTTTTAAAGCTGTAGCTTAGCTACACCTCCTGACTCAGACTTCTCATCTACATTGCCTTCCGCTTTTGTTAGAGTTTAAGCAAATAGAGATTTTCACATCCCTCTTTCCCTACTAGAGTTAGTTTTTGTTGACCTAGAGTGATTACTCTAGGTCAATAAAACGGTACTTTTTAATGAGCTTAGAGTTTTATCTTGAAATCCTACTACTAGAACTCCGCTTATTTCAGAGTTTTTCCAGTGTAGCTGAAATGGGAATAAAGCTCAGAAATAGCATAATTTCAAGATATTTAAAAAGTGCAGGAACCAATTTTGCAAGTGTTTGTTATTGTGACACACCACATACTCAGCAGAGGAGCTCTACTGCTCTCATTGTGACTATATACACAAGAAAATGATACCGTGTGTGTGAACAGGGAGGGTTGCAGAAATGGGCTATCAGCAGGTTTTAGCTCTTATCATTGGTCTACCCCCTTTCTCCTCTTGCAAAACATGGATAATTTATTTACAGGAAATGTTTTATGAGATGTATTTTCTTATAGAGATATTTCTTACACAAAGCTTTGTAGCAGAATATATTTGCAGCCTGATGACTTTAATGTAGAAAAATGTATAATAAGATATAAGATTAAATATATTAAATGTCCTCTCCCATTCCTCTCCAAATATTTTACCCATATTCTTTTCCTTACTTGCTGCTTCAGAAGAGTAGTTCTTTCTGTAAAGATATGCAAATCTATTGGAATATTGGAACACACACACCCCATACACACCTCCTGTCTCTCCCCATATTTTAGCTGCACAAGAAAAAGCATCTGATTGTACTTGTGCCTCAAAGCACTGTGTAAGCTGAGTTTTGCTAACACATGTGAAGGCCATCTTAAAATCCCCATGTGTCATTTCTACAAAACTGGTTTAAGTAAGTGGCAACTATCTTTATGTTTCTCTTGGAACAGTTTATGCCTAAACATTCCGGAATAAGTTCTGAAAATAATGTTCCTAATGTTCAATCAACCAGGTTAAATAGGAAGGATGCCCAGACACATTCCCTGAATATTAATACATACCAGAGGCCCATCGTGGGTGAAGCTGGTATTTAAATTACACAGTATTTTGCTATAGGTTACATCAGACAAAAGCACTGCTGCAAGATCTATAGCTAGCAATTCTGCAATGATAACAGCATTCAGCTCTAATAGTATGAAACAAGCCATAAGACACAACTGAAAATATTGTTACTAAAACCAGCCAAGTTCTGCCCCCAGGAAACCCCCTGCAGAGCTCAACAAACATTGCAAAATAGTGGCTGTGGTTATTGAGCAATGGCCTCAATAGCCTTGTTACTTGTTTATGGTAACCCTTTGCTCAAACAGATATACATCTGGAGAATGGAATGGTCTTCATGTTGCACTAGCGTTTGTACAAATTAAAAAGGTTTTCTTACTGTCACTTGCAGTATTTGGTGAGTAGGTCATTGAAAATTCTGACACTTTTAACAACAACATAATCAAGTTGTGAGCATCTTCAGAGACCAATGACTTCAACAGAGATTGTGACTGCCAAAGCCTTCAGAGATTTAATCTGGGAACAAAAACAATAGGCACAGGCAGTTTGCTGCACACCACAAATAAATACTGAGCAACACAGTTGAACTGAATCGCATGCAAGCAGTTTTGCAAGACTGAAGTCAGATTGTTTAGAAGCCATTCAGTTAATATTTGGGGGAAATAGTATATATCAGTGTGAGAATAAAAGAAGAGCTAAATTTGGGGATAATTGCTCTCATTCTCTGTGCCACTCATCAAGGGAATTAAGAGTGACTGTCTCTGGCTCATTTACATTTCAGAAATCTCCTGTCATAACACAAGTACTGAAAATATTATTGCTGAACAATTCAAATGCTCTTCCTATTAGCCTAAAATAGACATAACAATGTAACATCTCTTTGGTAATCCTTATTAACTTTCCTAAAAATAATGGATTTCTACACTATAACAACACATATTTGATTTACAGTATACATGTGGGTGTGTATCTATTACTGTACCATTTGCTTTGTCTTATGTTGTTTGTGACCTATAGTATTTATGATTTTAAGCATTTTTTAATGAAAGCAATTAAAATAGATTTATGCACTTACCTGTATAATGACACTTTCAACAGCATGCATCCAGCACCTGACACCTAAACCACCATTCAACAGAATTCTAGCCATCTTCTGTGTATGCTGACTTTTCTGCTCATCGTCTCAATGTTGCCTCAGCAAAAAAAAACTCTCACCAAACACCATGAACCGTCTTGGGCTTTCACTTCACAGCCATGCATCATCACCCCCAGTAAGAAAAGGTTAATAACTGGTAACAAAGAAGATCTGTATTTTTCATCCTTTCCAGTTTTCCTTCCTTCTAGGAAAGCCATTAAAAAGAGATATCCTGAAGTTCAAAGCCAGCAGAAACTCATATAACAGATACTCTAAGCCAAGGCTTTTAGAAGTTTTGAGAGATATACTCAACCTTTTAAAAACTTTATTGCTAAGAGAGTTATGTAAAAAGACCCCATTTACAAAACATAAAAAACCCCAAACTAGGTCTTTGTATTGCCAGTCGAGTGGTCTGAAAATAACTGTCCATAGTGTGCAGGGGAGCCAAACTACCTCCTCCCAGAAAAACCTGCACTTGTATCCTCTGAACAAAGGGAATGCAGGGTTTGGGGTTTTTTTGCACTAGGAACAGTTTCACTCCACACAAAGCCATCTTTAATTTTGTTTTTAAATCACACTAATAATATGGTTGTTCTTTCTTGCCTTGATCACTCACCAGTTTGTCATCTTCTGATGCTGTGTTAGACAGGAGTGAAGGAATAGTCAGTCTGGAGGTCTGTGCTCCCTCATTTAAACCATAATGTTTCATGGAGATTAACAGAAATTTTTGGCTCAAGTGCATTATTACCAAATAGTTTTTAACATGCACACCACTACCAGAGTGTTTACAGTTCAACAGAGACTCTACACCCATTCTTATGTTTTGCCTTTCAACTTTATATGACTGTTGTGAGTTGCTGAAATTTGGCAAATGCCTGGTGCACCCCCCTCTTAGCTTCCTGCTCTGCCAGTTTTCTTCCAGACTTGCTTAAGGAAGCAATGGAGAAGTTAAGAAAAATGCACAGAAAATGGCAGTGGTGGGAATGGGGAAGGTGGCCAGGAGAAAGCCAGCCAGAAGCTTAAAATGGTGGGAAGAAGGGGAAATCTATTTCAAAATTTAATTAGATGCTATTGCAAAAACTGTGAATGCACATCTTATCCCTCCCAATAATGGAAGAAGGGCAGTGTGCTCTGTCTTTTCCTGAGCTGCATCCCCACAGCACCAACCCGGAGAGGGGAGGCCTGATCAAGTGATTATAGTCACTCAAAAGCTGAAGTGTGGAGTCCATACTCCCCTGGCAGTAACATGCCTTTCACCTTGGTCCTCTGTGTATCCAACTCCCAGTAACTCCTGAGGCTTTGAATTTGCCACCAACCCAAAGATGCAATTTTCAGACAACAGTGCTATAGCTCACAGCTTGCCTATGCCTAGTGATCCCAGTGGAAGACTGTGGAGAAGGAAGGAAGAGACAAAAGCAGGAGACGGCTGCTTCATTGCAGAACTCCAGCTGGCCCCAGAGCCATTGTTTTGACCACCACTGATGGCACTGACCCTGATGGATATACAGCATTGGATGGAGTTCATTGCAAACTTGTTTATTCTGGCAACTGCCTGGTTTTTTTTGGAATTACTTATTGTTATAGCTTGAGTGTCAATTACTTATTTACAAATGTCTGGTACCAATAAACTCTTTGTTTTTACAGTACCGGCTTGCAGCTTGATTTAGAAGTGGTTTGCTGCGTGCCAACTTCCTGAAGCAAAGGAAACAATCTTTTAGAGGAAATAAATACTTTAAGAAACTTAAGCATAGGCTTCTTTCTTTCCCTCTTTTTTTTTTTTTTTTTTAGGGAAAAGGTATTTAGATGAAGAGGAGGAAAAATAAAACATTAACACAAAAAGATTTCCTGACACAAATCTTAGTCTTTGAGTCCTTGGGAAAACTCATACTGTAATTCTCTACTGCTATTATCAAAGTTGGCCGAAGAAAAAGTAGTCAACAAATCAGAAATGCATACTTGTGCGGCTACTATGGTCTATATATTCCTGTTTTCTATTCCTTATAGTATATTTATAGTATATTTTTTATTCCTGAGAGTATATTATTCATCAATATTCACACAATAAGCTTGCAAACTTGTTTTTTTAGAAATCTGTAGTTAATCAAAAACATCAATAATTTAGTACAGTTGTAAGCATAGGAATCACGGATATTATTTCTTTCCTTAATGGCAGCAATTTTTAATGGAACCATGAGGGTATAGACATATGAAGTAATGAATGACATGTTTCTGGAAGAAATTTGCCAGGAATTTTTTGCATTCATTACATTAATGAATCCGAAGACCACCCACAGCTTTAGCAAAATCCACCTGAAAATTAGTTGGCCAATGTCTTTGTCTCACTCTCTGAGCAGTGATGGATATTGTAGCAATGCTTCTTTAGAAAAATGGATGCTTAAAGAAAACCCTCATGTACATGCTCTCAAAGAAGTTAACTTCTGTTTCAAATCACATTTAACTCTTGGATGGTGTTAAAATCTGAAAACGGTGATGACTGCCTTTCCCCACACAACACACTTTTAACTGGAAATATTTGGTGAACTACTAGATTAAGTTAGTTATTAAAACATTTTAATTGCTTGAAAGCTAGTGCTCTTTATCTCAGTGCTTTCTTCTAACCTGTCTGGAGATCAATGTCTGTGGGAGGAACAGTCTGCAAATCATACATGAGCTCCATTAGAAATTCATGATGATGACTCTAACTAACTGTGAAACAAGAAGCTTTCTCTCTGCTACCACGGCATCCAGTGAGACCTCAGAATGTATCAAAACCTATGAATTTTCCAGATTAACATTTCTCTGCTCCTCTAGATTTCTACTTCTGGCATAGTCAGATGCTGAAACACCAAAATACAATTCTCATAGATGTCCCAAGTTGACAAAGAATAGAATCTTTCTTACAATAGTAATTCCTCACGCAGAAGCTGTTTTCATGGGATTTGCAGCTCAAGACATATATTTCAAAAGGTTCAGAAGCTCTGAAGCAGAATCCAGAATTCTTTATGTTTATTCAAGTACCAACTCTCAAACATATTGAGATTCACTAATTAAAAGCTCTTGTAGAAATGTATGCTTATACAATTGCAATTACATACCATATTGTGCAATGCACAGAATAAATACGTATTCAAAAAGCAGAAGATATCTAATGAAGTAATTTTCCCTCTGAAGTTTAATGCTGAACACTAAAAGTCACCCATGACAGACTGCAATCATTTAACATTTGTAATTATTCAAACTAAAAATATGTTAGTTCTTTAGTACAACTTACCTGAATGCTTGAATGGCAACAAGGCTGTAATACTGTTGTCAGAGTTAACACTGCACAACTCTATGCCTGTCAGCATTTACAGCAATAGGATTTCACCCTGGGTGTGTTGTGGTAATTACTTATTAAAAATAATTGGGTATAAAGAGGCAATTCCCAACACGATGCCATAAGTCTGGCCGTATAATTGACAGCCTCTCTGAATAAATGAACAGGAAGTCATCATATGAAAAAATCTTGTGTTGCTTCCAAACATTTTAACAGAAGGTGAAATTACTTAAATTGCATCTTACCTTTAGTAAGGATCAACTGCTCTAGTGTTGTCTTCGCCATCTGAACAGAGGTTCCCTTGTACATGACCAAAGACGTATTTAACAAGCTCTTCAGCTGAATCAGAGTAATTTCACATGTCCTAAAAAACAACACAGGAAATCAATTTTCATCCAAGACTTCAAATCCAATTTTATTTTTGGCTATTAATCCACATTTCTGCCTTTAAAAAAAATAGACTGTTACAATTTGCAGACTGTTTCTACCTCTAACTGCCCAGTTGCAGAATTTCAATCAAAGTAGTTGCATGAAATGTAGAAGAACGCGGAACTAACAAATTGAGTAGACAAACTGTTATGGAAACGTGACTTTCACAGTAGCTTAAAAGAAATGCTAAAATTCCTTTTTCTTTCAGTACAGTATTTCCTAAAATGTGTCTCTGAAACAAACACTTGGAGAATAGAGAGCCTGATTTACCAGTGATCAAGCAGGCAGAAAGTCCTATAGAAAGAAGTCAGGAGCAGCAGCTGAGGTAAAGCACTTCAGTAATGTTGTCAAATGGCCCTGCGTCACCATGCAGCACAGGTCACCTTTCCTGAAAAATAAAAGCACAACCAGAAAACACTCAAAATAGAACTGAAAACACTTCAGCGATCAACAGTAATAATATCACAGGGATGAATAAAACAGCTGCTGGAAAAGAATCACAAGGGAGAATAAGGAGGATTGTTCAGGGGTCAAGGGTTTATTGATTGCATTAGAAATAAAATTACTGAGAAGATGGTGATGTGCTATAAAGTAAGGAGAGGTTAAGAGAAGGCAACCTGGTGCAAGAATCTAAAATTCTTCATATCAGAAAGAAACCGTAGGTCATCATAATACTCTGTGTGTAGTAAGCTACTGTATTTTACCCACTTAGCTTTTAAATACAGTAAAAACTCTTCCCTAAAGCACAACTTGCACACGATGTGAAATAATACTTACCTCAAAGCCATCTCAGTTTGAAGTCATCAAGAGAGGAGGTGTCTTGTTCCATATTTAAATTAATCTGGCTTATCCCCACTTGTTTTTATTTGGATATTTTTTTTTCCTGCTACATGAAGGAGACACCTAATGCCTACAAATTTCTTCTCATCAAGCTACTTCTACACTGAAAGCCACTTGCATTTCAATCTTATCAGCTTTTGTATTGTGATCCTTTTTGCTGAAAGCACATGTTAGCATTATAGAATAGCTGAAGAGAGGTAGTAGGAGGTTTTTGACAGTTGTACTGGGGACATCTGAGGCGGGCATCTGAGGCTTTTGCATCTATGGAAAATGGTGAGACTGTTGGGGATTTTGGGACAAGCACAGTAGCTGTTAAAATGATCAGGACTTAAATGCTCATGTCAGCTTTGCTGACATTTAAATTAGTACCTATGGAGACACTCAAATAGATGCTGCAGTTTAAAACTCATCAGAACTACAGCTGGTGGAAAAATCTTTTCAGATAAAAAAATCTTTTGATTTTCTTTCACTACTTCTATTTGGGAGTAGGAAACATTTTGAACATGGATTTTTATGCTTGGTCAGCTCTAGATAAAAACTTCCACTGAATCTTTTTTGCAAAAAATAATACTGCAACATTGAAGTTTAGAAAATTTCCACAGGTCATAGCAAGAAATGTAAACTCCAGCCCTCCCTGTCTGAACTCCCATCACAGAAATGGCTTCCAGTTCTTGGGAGGGTAACATTGACAATGGGAGATGGATTGTAACTTTCCTTGTTCTGTTTGATACAAGGGTCAGAAAATCTATTATTTCTAGAAACAGTAGTTCTGAGTAACCCTGAGTACTTGAATAAATTTGTTACTTTTAATGCTTAAAAAATTTATAGCTACTTAATGAGGTATTTAGTGAAAGAAGAGATCTGGCACAAGATTCCGTTTCAGCTAATGTCCCCCTGAGCATCTCTCCCTCCCTGTGTCTCTGACACCTTGCCTGGTGATGGTCCCCCCCATAAACTGCTCAATAAATTTTCAATCAGAGATTCCGCTGTCATTAACCCTTTGTTTCTGGAAGAGACTACCTGTAAACAACCAGGACACCCACATACATCTTTGACAGCAGCTGAACCACAAGCATGGCCCTATTGTTTTGTTTTACCCATGTCCAGTTCCCTCTTCCCAGTCTGCAGCCACCTCTCTGTACTTGAAGTCTAAACTCTTCAGTGCTGGGACTGGCTTTTTGTTCTGAATTCATAAGCACTTAGCACAAGAACATCCTAGTTCACAGCTAAAGGTCTATTACCTTTACTATTTTTACTCTCACATGTAATTGGAAATACAAACATCAGACGGGATTATTCTGTTAATGATTCCTAAAGCAAAGTGAAAACACAGCACCATCATGTCTCACACTACAGCAGTTTTCAGCCTATGGTCCATGAAATCCCCGTATTTGGAGAGCTTAAGCTAGAAAGCATGCTTATCATCAGTAAGTTGGAAAAAAAATAGAAGTTTGGAAATCAAAGAGGCTAGGAAAAGAAACAACAGTGAAAACCTCATACTCTGCATAAAGATGAACCTGTTAAAGGCTCTAGGAAGTTATTACATCTTTTCACCAAGAATGACTCAAACTCTGGGTACCTGGGAAGATATGCACCCTGCAAATGCAAGCAAATGCAAATGCATGGATGGCAGAGCTCCAGTGTCTTCTCCCAGGAAAGCAGAACTGCTCTTTCTGTGGCTGTACATTTCCACCTGCAGCAATACTTTGAAGTATATCTTGCCACTACTCTTGATAATCATGCTAACTGCAGAAACTTATTATCTGCTGTTCTCATCCCATGAAAAACGTATGTCTTTGCTGCGCTGGGGCTACAAATTGCTCCTAAAGCGATGTGGTGATTTAAACTCCATTTCCCAGATGGGCAAGGCAAACAAGAAGTAGATGGACCTTCCAGTTAATCTTTTTTTTTTTTTTTTTCTATAAATGATGCGTGACAGTCATATGCTAAACTCATTTGTCAATCTTATTTTTTATCTATTGCCTGGAAAATGCAGCAACCTAACCCTGGTCTGATGGAAGGGAGGCTTCGGGGCTGTAAATTAAAAACAGCCTGCCAGGGGAAGTGAGGACAGGTGCAGGCTTTGGCCAGCTAAGGAGGCAGAGGAGTTGACTGTGAGAAGGGTTTTGACAGAACCACTAATTAGAACAGCAGGGCACTTTGTCAATCCAATTTTAAACCCGTGATCTTTCACCCAAAGCACCCTCATCCAGCTCCAGCCATGACCAAGGGGACTCCAGCTTGTCCGGATGATGTGATAGTAAAATGCTCTGCACACTTGGTGGTTGGTGGTCTTGGACCTATTCCCAGAGAAGTAGAGTTCCTAGCTTGGCTCTGATTTGGTTCAATTGGCAATCCTTATTTTGTTGTAATGAGGCCCAAGGTGGAAATAAGCTGGAGAAGCACATTCTTTGTTTTTTCCTGACAGGTGTCTCTCTAAGTAGTTACTCACACACTCAGCTTGTGCCACGCCATGCTGAGTAAGGTGACACAGTCCAGCCACCACAGGGCCCATGAGGAAGGGTCTCCTCGGGAAAGAAAGAGGCTGTGTACAGCTGTGGTTTTAGAAGAAAAGGCCCCTAGAAGCCCCTTGTGTCCCACATGGAAAGGCGGAGTTATTCATTGCCAACACAAGGTAGCCCTCAAGGTAGACATGATGGAATAGCTGAATGGTGCAGTCCAGTAAAGATGTTCACTTCTCCTGGTGGGAGAAAAGCAAACACCTGCTGAATGTAGAAGAGGTTATGGACATACGACTCCCTGCTCAAAGTGACAATTCTGACACTGACTGACTTATATGTGATTCTGTGACTCTACACAAGCCCATGGAGATTAGGCACATCAGGCCCTGTTGGCCAATGCCATTACACTTATTTGGTGCCCTGCACACCAGACTGATTCTTGTGGTTATTAAAAGCCATTCATTATCAGCTCAGGAAAATCAAGTCAAAATAGGCTTTGCAATACAGGAACTTGGTACATTATATGAAATATAATGAGATCTAAAGTAAACCCTATATAGCTTTTGACCATAGAATGGTACCAGCCTTCAAAGAGGAAGGTTGGACACAGAAACATATTTTGTACATGATTGTCATGCCTTTTTTTTTCCTTAAGTAGAAAAACTTCCCTCCCTTCTTCTTCATGCTGTCAGTCATTCCTTTAGCCAATACTGAACCATTAAAACCAGAGAAGTCTCATCAAACTATCACATCACTCTTTCCTCTGAAGGGGCAAGGTTTCTGCTCAGGGTAGGTTTCTTGGACAGGGTTTTTTTCTGCTGTTTGGTTGATTTCACAGTGGAAAGGGAAAAGGTGTTTAGACTCAGGAACTGGGAAGGTCAGTGCTGAGGTGGAAGGACCTTTCAGGTACATTCTAGGAATTCAGACTGCATCTGCCCAGCGGCTTTTGTTTGCTGCTATTTACTGACTGAGTCTGGAGCTGTGGGACATATGCTGGACTCAGCTATACTTGGGCTGTAACAGGAGACCGAGCTTTTAAATATTACCCTTTACCTAGTCCTGAATTAACACAATTTTCCCTTTTTAAAGGCATTTAGAACTCTGCATATCAGAGGAATGTGATGTCAATGACTCACAACAAAGTTTATCTGGAAGCATCCTTTACTTTTTGCAGCCAAGCTAGAGGTCTATTAACATCACCATCTTCAAAACAATCCTAAAAGCCCTAGAAATATACAGAGGGACAAAATATACAGTTAGCTCAACTCCTGAGGTAATTCACCCAGCTCTGAAGATAAAAAATATCATGTCAGAATGAATATTTTTGATTTTTTTAATCAACTGTGCTGTTATTATGTCTGTATGTAACACCCTTTCCACTGGAAAATCCAAAACCTGCTTTCCCTTTATATTTGCTTCCATTAATGAGCCCATTTTCCTCACAAAAAAAAAAAATTATAAGGACTATGTTTCTATATTATTTAAACAATTTTCAACTGTCTTTGAAAACTGTTGAACATTGACATCATATTTCTAACAAAAATGTATAGTTTTACTTGTACCAGTTGGTCCTTTAGAGCCCTTTTCATTGTTTTTCAAATGCATCTGAGCTAGGAAAACTGAGGACAAATTTCAAAAATCTGTGTTTAGTCACACAGATTGTGAAACAATATTTTGGAATGGTTCTGATTGGTGAAGGAAAGGACAGCCGCTGTAACGTACTATATAAAAAAGCTTTTAGAATACACTAGACAATGCACAGGACGAAGAACGATCTTTATACTACGTAGCTGTTCTCAAGCAATGCATGCTCTTACCCAGAATCTAAAAATACAGATCCCACAGTCTAATATCCATATTTTGAACTTAATAAAAAATCTTAAGCATTTAAGTTAATTAAACCTTATATAGCAAATGCAAAGGGCTGGATTTCTACTGTATTTTTTCCTGTATGAGAAGTGAGTTGAACTAATTTTCCTGCCCCTGAATGAGATCACATTCATATGGCTATAATGATTTAACTGAATTTACAATTTACAGTAAGCAAAACAAACAAACAAACATAAATAAACAAACTTCCCATGATTTGTTTCGTGTATGAAAAGTGCTTAGCAGAGACAAAACACTTCATTTCAGTCCTGAGATGGGGGGGGGACTTTTGATTTGTCATTTGGCTGAGATATCGAATGAGGACAAATCAAGTGAGATTTTCAGAAACACTGACTTTTTAGCAACTTTCCCGGTTTTTGAGTTGAGCTTTTCGACAATTTTCATTAAATAAATGCTTCTTATGACCTCTGTAATTGTTACATTGGTCTTGTGACACTTGAACCTGTCACATCATTAGCAGACATACTTTCAGAATTGCAATTTGAATTTAAATCCTAGCGACAAACTTCCAATACACTGGATATAAAAAGAGTACGTTTACTTTTGTAACACAAATCCTGCACACCACACTTCTTACTCAAGTGCAAGATACTTTCTGTACAATTGAAAGCCTTGAGCTTTCTCATTGAAGCTGGAAGAGCTTCTCAAGGGCTCAGTGTGGAGGAAAGGAAAGGGTGAGAATCCTGGCTGCTGTAGCCTGTTCTCCTGCCCCTCAGCGCGCCTTGCAAGGGTCTTGGACCACTCACTGTCAGAGGCAGGGTATGTCCCACAAAGGTGACCTCCTCTGACTCAAGCCATGTGAGCTTTGCAAAAGAAAATGCAAGGAAGCAGTACCAGGCGCTGAAACCAGCCGAGCAGCCACAGAAAAAGCTAAAGCAGGGACTGCTGATACTGAACATATTGTGTCAATTCTGACTAGACTTAAACTGCCCTTGACAACAGGCTGCTTCATACAAACTTGTTCCACACTCAACTCAGCGCCTTCACCTCTGCTGTGATCCACAGCTGCCCTTCTCATCTTCCTCTGCTCCCATATTGTTTCCCACAAATCCTCCCTTTTCGTTGGCTTTCTAATCCCTGAATAATATTCCTTTGCCAAAAGGGAAAATTAAAGTGTCATTTATCGCCACAACATTGACAGCTATGTACTACCTCTCTTCTCTTCCCATTTTATCTATTTATACAGTATCTCTTTATGATAGGGAGATTGTCTCTTACTCTTTCATTTGTACAGTGTCCAGCAAGCTCTGCCTGGCTTTGGTTGGTCCCTCACAAATAACACAATCGGAGAAATGCCTGCAAGAAGAAAAACAATGAAACTTCCCCTTCAGGACTTTTCATGGTGACAAGGTATTTTCCCAAGCTGAACTCTGACAGAAAGTACCATGGTCTCATCATGCAGAAAATTCATACCATTAGTAATTTGACTTAAATGGAAGAGCTGTCTATACTCCTAGCACATGCCATAATTCTTCACTCATGGCCTAATAAGATGCTTCAATTTCTGATGTTTACTACCTTTTCTCTTTTACTTTCTTGTTACTACTCAGATTGTACAGTTACAATACTTGGTTTCTTATAAAACTAAAAAGTAGAATGAAACCCAGACTTCCATTTGTCCAAAACTTCTGCATGGTGTTGCTCTATAGTATTTTTAAACCAAATAATCACACTAAGTCAAGATAATCTTTGTAATGTAATTATAACAACACCTCAGATGATCTCAGCTGTGCCAGGGATATGCTTATTGACACATACTTCTACTACAGAAACTTAAAACTCACCTACTTCTTAAGATATGTTGGGCAAAGTCAAAGATCTCTAAAGTGCTACAGAGCTTTTGCCCCAAAGACACCAGAATTTGCCAGACTGCTGGAGAAATCTCTGGTTTATGTTCAGTTTATAAGTTAAAAACCAGACAGATGCAAAATGAAAAATTAGACGGTATGACAAGAGCACAGCATTTTGGAAACCTGGGAAACTTCCTTCAATAAATCTATAAAACAAAAACACAGCATTGTTTGCCAGGTTTTGTAATGTTCTTACCCATTAGCTTTCTGAACAGGCACTTACGGCTTTTCAGGGCTTCCACTTGCACCAACCATAATTCTTCTGCATGGTCCTAAGCAGCAATGACCAAGACGCCGAGACTGCAAGTCTCAGTGCAGATCCACTTGGTCATTGTGCCTTCCCTAAGCCATGACTAAAATGTGCAGCAAATCCCCTCACGTAAGACGCCTCCATCTGACTCCTCAGTCTTCTGGTTTCTTTACTTGCCCTTCCCTGAACCGTTTCTTTTACCCTTCTATGGACACCTCCCTTTGTTATTGCCTGCAATAGCCGCAAGCCCTCTGAGTTTTGTGCTCTTGGCCAGGCTTCAAGTTTCAGCGCTTCCCTTGCTTTGCGCCCTCCATGCACTAATCAGGGGTTCCCTCGTGGGGCCTGGGATCTAGATGCCTGTTTAACTTCTGTCCTTAGCATTTCAAAACCACGAGTCAGGGCCTGGACTCTGGCCATCAGAAAATGAATACTGTAAGGCAAGCAGTAACTCCCATATTTTCTTCACCCCCTGCATCTAGAAGACAAATAATGAGTCCCACAGTTTTTTCTCATCCCACATTAATTTTAGATATAATAATAAGCTAATAGCTGCTGCCTGGCTGTTAGGTGGAGCACAACACATGAAGATGGGTACCCTGAGATGGGAGGAAGGCCTGTGCCTTCATAACACTTTGCTGTATTCTGAACTTTCTCTCCAATGAGAAAGCTTGGTCATTGTTACTCCAATGAGTTACCTGTGACAGTCTGTATTACCTGTGAGACACTTATTTGACGTAGACCAACCTCTTGTCAGTGCAAATTTCTATGAGGAAAACCCCATTAAATCCCCAGGTGACCATGCCTCCAGATGCATTGCTATAAATACACATCTGTCCTGTTAAGCAGCCCAAATGTTAAACTCATCTGCAAGTACTATCCCCTCAGCTCATTACTTCATTAATTCAGGTTCCCAACTTTCTCATTTTAGATAATGTCATGTTGCTTCTGCCTTGGGTAAGATAATACTTCATTACTAACTCCCAATTTGTGGGAAGGACAGAAGACAACATGAGCTTGTAGAAGACAGAGACAGACAGAGAAAACTTGAAGACAATTTGCAGCTCTCCTATCCATCTCGGGCTGGAGACACTGGGGTCTATTGGTTTGCTAAAATTTTCTTTCAGCAACAGCTCTTTCCTTAGGTGTCCTTCATATTCTCTGTTCATTGATCATATAACTTCACTTTTACATGTGCTAATCATAATGCTCTCCTTCATTTTAACTAGTCTTTTCACTTCCTACTGTTGAATTTCATTGCAGACCTGCTCTTTGCTATGTATTGAACTCACTTTTAGACTCCATAGATTACATAAAATATACAACAATCTAATAAGCTATGTTAAACTCTAAACTGTTCAAACTCAATACATTTTAATAAATATCCATCAAAGTTTTAAGGCTTCTTGTATTCTTGTGCATTTATCTAGCAAGCCCATCCACCTTCTTTATCACAACCAACAAAATCTCATCCTCAACAAGTGCCGGTGAGACCTAATTTCATGTAATTTAAGTGTATTTCATCAATATGATATCGAATCAAGTTCTGGTACAGATTACTGGTGATCTTTATCACAAAAGAGTAAACATGCAAAAATGGAAACAGATGGTTTTTTAATAACCTTTATTGAGAAGACCAATTTATAGACTAGAAATATTTGTTTGCCTAATCAACAGTGATGTTACAGATCATGTATTTTCTACCATATGTTACAAACACATGCCTTCTTTCTTGCTTTATGATGAAACAAGGATCTTACCCAAATGGGTTGAGACAAGACCAGTGAAGGAATTATGCAAAAGTAGGAAAGAGAAGATATCACGCATTAGAGTGAAACCTATGAAGGGAGAGCAAGATGACAGTGTCTGCTTAGTCTTCATACACACAGACCTTGCATGGCCTGGCTCAGAAGCTGGCTTTTAAAATTCTTTGACATGCTTTAATTCACACCCAAGAGCAACCTGGACTCCTTCTAGATGGCAATAATGTGGCATATATATACTTGAATGGCTAAAGGACAGTCAGTCTATAGGAGCAAATCATAGCTTATCCAGAGTAAATCTGTGCTACCTAAAATGTGGCCATAAGATCCTCAGCGCTATTTTATTCTGCATGTCCACTTCTACTGGATGTGATATTTGCCAGTGTGAAAAGACACAGAGATGAGAGAAACCTGCAAAGGAGTAAGATAACAGTTGGGTTAAAGAGAGTTACTGAAGAGGCACTGCTCATTTTCAGGATTTCAAGTACAGATATATATCCATAAAGGAAATACACCTTTTCATTAAGTCAAGGAATGTATTAGCATGCACTTAAGTATGATATAGATGCACAGTAATTTTGGTGAATGAAATATAAATACCAAATTTTCTGACCTAAAGCTTGCAAGCAGCAACTCAGAACTATCAATTTTAGGTTATCCATGAAAAAGATACTTTTTTTTTTTTAGCTGTGTCCCTACTTTGTCTTCAATGTTATTGTCTTTGTCATCCACTTGAAAAGAAAAACAAAAGCAAAATGCTACAGAGGAAGAAATGGTATTTTGACACCATCTATCACTATTACAAAGGCTACAGATCATAAAAATCTTGGATCTTGATCTGTGCCCATACATCACACTAAAGATTTCAATTGTGTGTTTGTTTTCATCATGATTTGAGACTAAGGGCTGCTTTTATGGAAAATCTAAGAAATAAGAAATAAAAAGAGCTTTAAGGATTCAGTGCTGTTAGGAGTTCTGCTTAAGTCTATGAATCATAAGCCTAACAATAAATTTAGCCTTGGTTGTAAGCTACTCAGTCGACACTAGGGAACATCATCCAGAATCAAACCTGGTGCTGAGCTATGCTAATTTACGACACATGTAGATCCACCAGTTTCAGATACAAACCTTCAGCTCAGAAATATTAGAGGAATCCATGCTTCAAACCAAACACATTTGGAAGCTGAGCTCCTGACAGCCCTGGAAGGAAGCTAAGCCGTTAATTCAGGTAGTCTGAATCATCCCCTGGCAGGTCCTCCACCCTGCAGGAAGCACCAGCACCAAGGCTCAGCAGCCCCTCCACTGTGCTCTTAGAATGCCCTCTGCACAGCCATGGAGGTAGTAGAGCATGGCGTGGATGCCTTTGGTTTTCCTCTGAAGATTACTTTCTCACTTCACACCATAAAATTAATGAAGAAACCTACATAAATTAATATGGCCGAGAACTGCAGTCAGCTCTCAATTACACAGTTTGAGTGTTACGTAGCTTGCGCACTGAGCACGCAACAGCTCTGGCACAAATATTTCACTGGATTTCATCCCTTAAGGTGCAGACTCTCCTTGTCTTATTACTCCCCCTAAAAGTATGTAGTCATGAAATAAACTATCACAGGCCAGAAAAATGCTGATGCTTCTCTGCATGCCGTTGACACCCAACTCTGTGTCCACAGAGAAATTAGCCAGAAATGTCTACCACACCCAAGCCATCTCTGAAGAATTAGACAGCTATGCCATTTCTTCACCAGATAAAAATATGTAAGAATTACAGGTTTTGTCAACTGCTTGCTTTGATTTTCCTTTCTTCCCCTCTCAGCCTGTTTACCGGAATGAAGGCCTCACTGAACATCTTTCTAATGAAAAATACTTCTCAGAGACACAACATTTTTTCTAACAATTATACTTAGTCTAGTGCATGGTCCCTCTTCTTAGAGTAAGCAAGAAATGACAATGAAATGACAAAGAAATGACAATGGTTGTGGGGAAAGGGGTGCTACAACAATAATAAGGAAAGAAGTGACTTCCAGAAAGAAAAAGAAAACATTTCTTGAAGTACAAGTGCAGCCATTGCTCTTTGCTCCCTGTCCCTCCCTTCTTGCTTCCATCTCACACATGCACATACACCGTACTTAGGATAAATTGCAAAGGTCTGCAGGAAATAAAGAGCAGTTATTCTTACTGACAATACTATATGGAGCTGGTGACTTGGGTCAGGCCCTTTGGGAAAATGGTCAGCAGCATTCCAGGGTCTTTTTTCTTTCAGCACCAAGAAATCTAGGGGAAGTCAAAATTTATTATTATACTGGACTCATGCTTGAACCTATCAACTTTTTCTTCCAGGAACTTTGGTCCATGTATAAATTTAGACTAATGATATTCTTACATGCTGAAATGCTTGGCTTTTGTTTTTGCCACAGGCATTTAAATATGGTCAGAAGAGAATGAACATGAGTAAGTATATATGGACAAGCAAGTTATATAGCAATATATATAACAAGTGTGTATAAGGCACAAATCTATGGTATAAGTAAAGACATTTTTTAATAACCATGTGTAACAGAGCATGAACCTGATTTTACTGGGAAGTTACATTTATACAATTGACATTTGCATGCAGTGTTATAGAATTAAACTGAGGTCGTAAAATACTGGCACAGGTTTTCCAGAGGTGGTGGATGCATCATCCCTGGAGACATTCAGGGCCAGGCTGGATGTGGTTCTGAGCAACTTCACCTAATTACTATGTCCCTGCTCACTGCAGAGGGTTGGACTAGATGACCTTTGAAGGTCCCTTCTAACCCAAACTGTTCTATGATTCTTTATAAAATAAGGATAATTATTCAGCCATGGGATTCTGTACAAACAGATTTTATGGAAACACGAGAGAAAAATCGAAGCTCTGTCTATAAGTGTGCACGTGGTCAAAAAGCAAGAAATTACACACAGGGCTTCACTGATAATAAAGCAACGTAATAATAAAGTTAGCCTTCCCTTTTTACAGAACTGCAGCAGAAGAGGCAAAAGCTGAACATTTGCTGAAACACTCAGAAAACAACCGCAACAACCTCACAAAAACACATTACAATAGCGTAAGGCATCTGACTCCCCGGTGTACAGCTGCCCCTCAGCTTTACTCTGTAACTGTTTTTTTACCCAAATGCTGAAACTTTCCTTCACAACTGAGTTGCTGGGAACACGGAAACTCAGAGATAGCTAATATATCCTCTCCTATTTTAAAACCAAATCAATATTCACAAACTTTCTCAAGTTCTCAAATACTTATTCTGAACCATGGGTTGGTCATTCGGCATCAACCCAGCAAAGCACTTATGCATGTAGTTAACTTTAAGCACATGAACGGTCCCACTGATTTCAGTGGGACTTCTCACAGGTTTGATGTTAAGCAAGGGCAAAAGTGACTTGCTGGACCAGTGCCATAGACTGAAAAGCCCTTACCTCAGAGACGAAATATTTTCATGCATGGAGTGCCTGCCCCATTTTGTGTGAATGGATACTTAAAGATAATGATAGCAATGACAAGAACCTCTGCTATTTCAGATACATTAGGGAATGGAAGATTTTGTTGAACAGAAGAGAAAACAATCATCCATCCAAACTGGTATGACAGCCACTATCAAGTGTTGTTTCTGTGTTTCCTAGGACAACGAAAATAACATTATTGTGTTTCCCCAGCAACACAAACGTATGATGTCATGATGCAAAATACATTCACAGTATGGAAAGGAAAAAGAATTCTTGTATATCATAACATTATAGATGAAAGATTCCTAACCAGCTCAAGTACAGTCTTTCCTCCCAGTAACCTGCATAATATAAAATCAATCTAGAATTTACATTTCTCTGTTCCTGCACTGTGCACTGTCACAGATCTTCTTCCTGTCAAGGAAGCAACCCACAATTTGTTGAGTTCTGAACATAGGATCATTTTGCATGTATCACGGATATCAGACAGAAACTGTCTTTTTCCTCTGCTTACTTATGCAGCTTGGAAATGCTTTTCTGACCCATTCATTGCTTGTTACTAGAGCAATGTGTAGTACTACAGAATGGACAAAAAAATGAAGCTTAAAACTGGAGGCACATCGATGACTGACTGGGTCTTGGCTGTCAGTCTCAGCCCTAATGAAATCACTACTGCTCACTCACAGACAAGCACCATGGCTCATGCACAGGTAACCTGTAACACACAAAGAGTGCAGCATACGCCAGGTGTGTTAAAATTCCTTGGTACACCAAAATCAGTGCCACACAGTGTGCCATACACTCAATCCCAGGCTGAATATGCTATACGTAGTAGAACAACCTTGCAGGGATAATTTGCATGTGCAAAGGCTGTGTCATGCATATGCAATAACTTTCAGATACACAAAGGTTGCAGTTCATCTCCCACATACCACAAGTGCCCATATTTCTGTTCAAGATATTTTTGACAGAGATATAAAATACATCACAGATGAAAAAAATCATAACAAAAATTGTCACTCAATCCTCAGCAAAGGTGCCAGTTAGTGAAAGGGATGGAACTGAAAAAAGAAATTATTTTCCCTATAAAAACACTGAGCTGGATGATGACTCCTGGAGTTGGGCCAGCCACTGTTACTCTAAAACTTGCAAAGACTAGGAGAAACTCTGTACAGTACTACCAGTTCACCCTTGGGTGAACCTGTGCTCCAACAGGATTTGATCAAGTGTGAGTGACATGTAACTGAACCAAATTTATATCTGCTTTCACAAAGTCACAGCCAACATCTTGCTAGAAAAAGCCAATTCTTCATAGCTGTGTTTTTGATTTTACTATAAAATGTCAGCTTCAGATTACAGCAAAACTGAAATAGAACTAGCAGGACAATATAGTAAAGGTTGGCTGGCTGACCCATTTGTGAAATATAATTATTCCATTTTTGATGAGAAAAGAGAGATCAGGGTCGCAGACACAAGTATTTACAAGTGCAAGCTACTATCTTAAGAAATCTAGGATTTAGCTGGGGGAAAATACATTTACTGGAATGAACACTGACAAGTAAAATATTTAATCCCCAAAGTTTTATTTCCCCCAAACATAAAATAATATTTCTTTGAATGGTCCATAAATAACATTAATGGAGAGATTTTGAATGGGAAATCTCTAATGATATATGAGAGAGGACTTAAATAGGCTTAACTGGGCTCTTTCTGAAACTTGGCGACTGTATTACAAATGGTTTTGTTTTTTTTAAGCAACATTATAATCTGTTATCTGCTTGGAACAAATCCTAAAGCAGTTTTTTGTTCCAAATTTGCAAACACCTCCAACGCAGAAGCAGCTAAGGGAAAAATATTTTTTACTGCCCTGCCAAGTTTAGAAAAAAGATTATTTTAATGCTCTGTGCTGTGACATGAGCTCTCTCTATATGCCAATGGATGGTCATGCAGAGCCTCATTTGTGCTTCAACATAATGTACGTTAAGGAAGACTTTATAATAAAGTCCTGCCTGCAGGGCTGCTCACTGAGTCTACATCCAGTGGCCAAATGGATTAAACGCTGTGGGGTTTAATTAATGTTATAATACAGTGCCATTTAAAAAAAGTTCAAGATACCTATGTGCAATCAATCACATTTTTGCAAGTTAAATAAGAGAAGCAGAAAGATGGACAAGATATTTGTCCGAATTAGCATAGGAATGTTTCCCCCACCTCCAGCTGAGGCCTTTCTAGCCTCAACTCGATGCCTCAAGCAAAAGTAGTAATACTGGGACATAAACCACAGGTCAAAATTTAAGCTCATGTAAATGGGCAATAATCCCCCAACACGATAATTTTAAGCAAAATGGAAATTCCATCGATGATGAATCATCACCAGAGGTTTAGTTTAGGATTAGAAACAGGGCTAAAATTGTTGCTGGAGTGGGAAAAAAGACTAAAGCACTAACTTAGAAATCATGCAATGGATTTATGTGATAAAGATTTCAGCCATTCATGTTCACAGTAAATCTGTGTATCGATCTAACATTCTCTAGTCGGCATGCTGCACAAATTTTAACCCAATGAAATAGCTGTTACCTTTACTGAACTTATGATAAATGTATGCCATGCCTTACCGCATTGAAAATATAAAGCTGCATCTAATATAATTCAGACAAACAATTTGGAAAAAACATGTAGAGTATAATAACAAATCTAAATCTCCCTAACTAGCAACCATTTAAGCATATACAAGAAGAAGATTGTTCAAGAGTATAATTATGGGGGGATATTTTGATTGTGTAATAAATAAAATAAACCAAATTATTCAGATTTGTACTTACAATGTATTATCTCAGTTAAAATGCCAAATGCAGGATTTTACTAAGCCAATATCTAGATGCCTTCACTTCATCAGTAGTAAGAAACATTACAGAAAAAATTCCATGAGATTACTATTCTGCTATAAAATTTGAGTTATATTTTATGCTTAATATTTCAACACTGTTAATACAAATTAAGAAAAAAAATCCACAAACAGCAATTCCTCTGCTGCCTCTTCCTATAAGTGCCTTCACACTTCCAAAGTAACTTTTTTTAATCTTCAGCAAATTTTGTACTGATTTCTTTCCACCCTCCAGAAAACCTATATTTTTTGAATGGCTTCTACAGAATGGTTCTCTAAACTGTGCATTATTCTCTTTGTATGAGTGGTTTTGTAGCAGTATTTACACATAAAAAATGAAAGTATCTTTGCTAATATATCCATGGAAAATGCACACCAAGGAAGATGTTGATTTAAAAATGCCTGAGAATGCAAACCCATCCATATCAACTCAAAAAAAGCAAGCAATAAACATATAAACATAAACAGACTATTTAAAAATAATCTTACATTTTGTATTTGTATTTGAATGTATTTTGTGGCCAAAGCTTTCTTAACTAATGAGATTTTGCCTAAGAATTGCAAGGTCTGAAAATTTTATATCTGAGTCTTCACTGTTGTGGAATTAATACAAAATGGTAACTGTGCATTTATAAACTGAAAATCTTTACTCTCATGACAAGGTGCATCATGAAAGACTGGACTCTTTGTTGACTGCTATTTTTACTAAGTCATAACAGTATGTCTAGTGTGGTAACATAATGAGCTTACACAATCTACTATAGTTAACTATTTTAACTATAGTTAAAATCTTTTCCTACACGTCACATTTTCAGTGAAGTACACTGGTTTATTGCAGCTAAGCATGGGCACGGTATTAAGCACATAATTACTCCTTTCAAAATACAAGGAATGAAGTATATATTTAAAATTCAATTACCTACTTGCACAATTGGGAAAACACAGAATTTCTATAGAGATCAAACTCCCTTGCAAGGTACTCTGTTACAGTAACCATAATAGCCAGCTTAAATGAGATCAACTTATACTTTCACTATATAGATGTTTTCTTTCCCTCAATCAATAGTATTTATTCTTTTCCTGTTTTAGTGTATTTAATCAACTAGATAAGCTATATTCTGTCACCAGTTAAATCAGATCTAGGAAATCAAAATATTTATCAGTAGATCTGTTTCTCCACATATTTACACTCACAAAAATTAAGAATTATTCCTCTGAATAGACTTACCTGGGTACCCTATCTGCATTAAAAAAGAATCCAAAACCAGTGTCTGAACAGACTTTTTGCAAACCACGCATCACTGTTGCTGATTTTCTTCACACCATGAAATGAAATTTACAAGGTTCATTGTTCTTTAACATTGACCATAAAATAGAATACCTTTAGCATCATGTTGTTTCTTTTTATGTTTAACTGCAGAATGGAAGTGGAAAAAAAAAAAATGAGCCTTTATTACAACTATTAGCTAGCATATAATTTCATATTCATATATAATCTTCACTACACAAGATTTCATTAATTGCTAAGCTTCATATAAAAAGGACAATAATTACTAAAAGAGCCTTAACACCCATCTCAAAACCAAAAAACTTTTTGGAAGCTGAATTAGTTACTGGAAATAATGTGTACTACAAATCCTCTATTAAAAAGAATGAACTTCTATGTAAATTTTAAATATTCTTATAACTTCTCTAATATTCATCAAGTTTTGTATTTTCTTGCTTTCATCAAAGTTCTTCTATTGATCTTGCTGTGTGTAATGATTGCTTTGCTTTCAGACAGGGAAAAGCATTAAGTGTTTTCAGAAAATTTCAGTCTCTAAACCAAAAATATAGGCACATGTCCCACTCCTCCAAAAAGGTGCCTGTAACTTTGAATAGAGTGCTTGAGAAGGAATAAAAGAGAACGAGATTGCACACCTTTTGAACAGGGCATGAAGAAAGCAGACACAAAAAGCGGGCAAGCAGCACACTATGTTGAATGAAAGAGGAGTAGAGCTAAGGAAAAAGGTCATCTGCCATATTTCTCCTTCAGCCAAAGAAATTATGCATCCTATATTTGTTTAAAATCATCGATGTTACTTTAAAGCTCAATCTACGGCACAAACATTCTCTCCTACTTAAAAAACTTGTAATTCCTCCTATATTTTACTAACTGAAAAGAAATTAAGTTTCTAAAATTATTGTGTCCTAATCTATTATGGTCAAATTCTGACATTTTCATTCAGTCCCTTTGGTGGAAAATACTGATTGTTCAATCAGGTATTTGAGGCAATGATCTTCCAAGCTAAGTACAACACACTTATTTTTGTTACCATTTCAATAAAAATACTGAAACAGAAAGAAACTATGAAAAATTAGCTATACCCAAATGCTATCATGTTTGAACCTTTTGAATCACACTAAGGTGAGTCTTTTTGAATCTTTTCTAGCCACTCTAAATTATTACCCATCAAGTCCTGTGAATGATGTTTATGAGACAGCTTACAATAATATGATTAAACAATATGATTAAAGCAGCTCCCAACCTTTTGTAGAACAACTAAAATCTTGGCTCTAGCTGTGAAAAACGCCCCTTTTTTGTGTGTGTAAGTTTTGATCAAATTGATGAGACATTGTTATAATCCTGATGTTAACAGCTTACTTCACTGAAAGCCTCATTAAAGTCACTTTTTATGGAGTAAGGAAAACTGTCTGCCAGAGGAAAGACATCAGAATATAGTTCTTATTTTTCTCCCAGTAAAAAGCAAATGTAATATGTTTGCTGATTGTTCAGTTTTGCAGCACCTTGAGCCTGATTCAGCTAAATTCAATGAAATTGTACCCAGTTAAGGGTTGGATCATATCCTGTCACAAGACAAATTATTCATTATAATTAACACTTGGGAAACAGAGCTCTCTCACTGTCACAGGAAAAAAAAATTGTACAAAGGACTGAAATACATGTAAGAATACATGTAAGTGAAATAAATAATGAAGTTTCAAACAGGACAAAGATACTGTTGACCAAACATATTGTACAGAAAAACCTTATTTTTATGGTTTTTTGGTTTTTTTTTTTATTCAGAAATACTGATCTGATATCCCTGATGATTAAAGTTTCCTTATGTCTAACAACAGCAATAAATCATCCATATTTTTAACACATAAATGGTTTTTAAAAGTGTTGAGTTCCCTGTGCCTCGGTCACAGAAGTTCAGAGTTTTCCTTCATGTAAATTAAGATCTTTGTCGTTTCCAGCATCCTTCAGGAATCTTCTCTCATAGGTCAGATTAAGATGTTTCTAGTGTGCCAGAATCATCATCTTTTCTGTTTGTTTGTTTGTCTGAATGAGCATTCCTGTGGGATTTCTGTAAACTATCAGTATAAAAAAATTGATTTCTGTCCTTTGGAATAGCTTGAAAATTCCTGAACTTTATTAACAGCAATTCTCTTCCTGTATTCCTTGATTTCACTTCATTTTTAAGGTGTTACAGCTATTATATTATGAACTATCTTCACAATTAATTTACATGTATTTTGTGTTTCAGAATATTTTGCAGATTGATTCCTCCTCTTTCACTCAATTTCAGAAGTTTCTCACATCTTCCTGCATATCAGTTTAACATCCCAAATATACTTTTGAACTATTTAACTGTGAAAAAACACAACAAACACCACACCTTGCAACAGACTACAGTATGACCAACTCACACCTTATAAATCCTGCATAATGATGCAAAAATTACTGCAGTAAAACTGATATCAATTCAGTTTGATAAAAGTGGACTCTTCGATTTACTTACTCTCCTTGCTTTTTTAAGGCTTGCCTGTTAGCTGATGGTTCAAATCATACTTTGCTGCTGACTTTCATGAAATCAGCCTGCGTCCTTTACTTGCTTTTATTGGCCATATTCATTCCTCTGTTAGCCTATTAAGCACGATGTAATTACTGATATCTTTTGAGTGTGCTTTCAGTGGTGACTAATGATGTAGTGAGGAAGTCCACACTGAGTGCACTAGTGAGAGAAGCAGGGCTAACAATCCTGACTGAGGGAGCCTCAATGCAATGACAGTGGTCTGCTCAAGCTGTTGATTTTTCAGCACCGGTCACATAGCTATAACATAACTAGCATGCTTACTCCAAACACAAACTGTTTATCCCTGCTCAGAACCAGAAGTCTTCAGATCTGGTCTGAAATGGTCAGCCCAATAAGAAGTGCTAGAGAAAAAAAAAAAAGAGAGGAAAACAAAAAACCAATCAAACAAAAACAGAAAAAAAAAAATAGGGTGAGGGAGGTAGATTTTAAGTAGGGGAAAAAAGGTAGGATAGGATGAAGAGGGGAAAAAAAAAGAAAAGGGGCTAACAGCATCCAGCTTTATATCCCAGTTTGAAGCAGCTCTGAGCTTGGACTCAAGATCATAGTTGCTCTGGCAGTGCTCCTCTCCCTGCTTAATCCTCATGCCTCAGATAACCACCTGCGTCTAAAGAGATGAATCTCCCTTTGCGAAGCAATAGGAATGTTTCCTAAGGCATCAATAGGCGCTGAGTCGGCCCCTTAGTGAGGAAAACTACTAGATTTGCTAAAAACTTCCTAAGTTCTATCTCTAAATGAAAACACTACATTAAGGCACATTTTCTGCCTTGCAAAGGACTTACTCAAACTTGTGTAAATCAGCACAGTCCTTGGCTCACACTATTTTAATAAGACCCATGTGTATTAAACCAGATTATATGACACATGTTAAGGTTCATGTTTGATATCAAATTAAGTATCCGGATGATTTATGGAAAAGAATTCACCTCCCTTTCCCCCACATGAGGTTTAAGACTAATCTTCAACCAGATCTTCCAACACTTTCTGCATTTAGGCCTTCCCCACTTGAAACTTTCAATGTTGTTTTTATTATCACAAGAGACCGATACCCAGCCTAGCATCTGTTATTTTTCCCTTGCCTTCTCTCCCTGGGAGAATGCATGAACCTAGCATATATCACTGTGATTACTGGATGCTGCTAAATTCCTAGAAAAGAGAAGCCCTGCTTTCCTCTGCCTCCTAGAAGGATTTAATTGCACTATTACTCTATGCACTAATGTGCTGCTTAGCTATAAAGGGAATTGAGTAGTTTATTTAAAAAAAAAAAAACACAACAAACCCAAACATGCAATAAAACCCCCACAAGTTCCTTAAACTAAATGAACACCTACCATTAACATTTACCCACAAGGATCAGCATGACAGCTGTATTGATAATGACAGACATTTGGCTGGAATCACTTTGGGAGGCAAAAGTGTGAGTTACACCTCCCTCTGTCCACCAAGATGCTCCAAGTTAGCATCTGCTATTGAACACAAAAACAGGTGATGCTATAGGCCATTCACCCCCTCTTGTCCTTCCCACTGACTGAGAAGCTTCACAGGTCACCAGGTATTATCAGAAATTATTTCCTCAGACTGAAATAAGAATTCACTACTTCATAAGATAACCCTCAGCCTGCCTGTTTTACTCTTCCCATATAATCAATGCCATGCTTTGAAGTGCACTTATCCGTGGTTGCCCTAAAAACTCATGTCCACTTATTCTTCTTTTGGATGTTGCAGTGACCTAATTCCTAATGCCTTTATCTAGGGCTTCTACTGTAAATTCCAGTCCTGGCTCTTCTTTAACTGCTTTACTTCTTTTTGCAACATTCACCCTAGTCTTGGTTTGTTGTTTGTTTCTGTAGGTATTTAATCAATACCCTAGTGAAATCTGATTTTGATTTAACAGTATGTGCCCATTTCGTTTTCCACTGCTTACCATTTTCCTTCAGTGTGGAAACCCACCTGGTGAGGATTCTCATGTGTAGCTTTTTTTCTTGTTTGGAACATGGTATACATGGGTACAGACAGGTGCGCCACAAGCTCCCACAGGCAACGCTCCAGTTCAGAGAAAATAATTTCAAAATAATAAATACATCTGAATATAAACAAAGCTAAAAGTTTGTGTGATTAATTTGAATCAATGCATGGACCTGGCATTAAGTAACTATGTGTTGTTAATTTCAACAGACCCTGTCCTCAGCAGCTGCCAGCAACTCTGGTTCTACTCTTTGCCTGAGCAGGCAATGGCTAAAAGCTGTGTTCCAATGAGATTTATTGCCTGAATAGCCAGGCTGCACTGAAACCTTGGTATTTACACAGGATTTCAGTATACACATATCACAAGGCTCATAACCCTCTTTTACAGATGGCTCTTCCAAAACAACCTGACAAGGGTTAAGTTGCTTGCATGCTGAGACCACTTGCTGTCCTGTAGACAGATATTCTTTTATTACTCTCCTCTACTGTGTACATACATTTTTTCTTGTCTTATGCAAAGACAATAAATTCTTAGGGTCCCAGACTGTCTTTTTGTTTTGCATTTTGCTGTACTTCAAGCAAATACACTGAGTAACTAGGGCATACATGCCAAATTAATTACTAATAGGGAATTCAAATTACTTGACTAAAAACATACTGAGAAAAAACAGTGTAAAGGTTGTGACAGCAAAACACCTTTACCTGTGTTGTGTGTGTACATAAACTGTTTCTTTACTCAATACACTTCAGAGATTTGCCTTGCCTCCTCTCTCCAGTATCTTCGACTAAATTGGTCACGGACTGATTATACGGAAATTGTCTACTCCATGAGATATCAGAAGCCTTTCAACCTATGGAACCACTTAAAGTGGAATCTGAACCACTAGGTTTATCTGCTCTGCAACTTTTATAAATACATTTCCTTGAAAAAAGTTAGAAACAGCTCAGCAAAATTCTAGGAATATTCATTATGTGATTCTTGCTTGCATATCTCCATTAAAAGCAGCTGCACAGTTAAATACTATCTATTTCTGGTCCTGCTTTCCATTTGACATACAAAGCCATTTTAGAACAATGTTCTCTTACTGATAACAATTTTATTCTATGTACTTTACTGATAAATCTTTAAACAGAAGATGACGGCGCATATTACAGGCAATATGTCCAAAGAATTACAGATGACATTTTACCTGTTCACAGAATACTATGCACATTTCTTTAAACTGTCTTTGAGAATCTAGTCGTCATCATCTAAGTATTTTTCAAAATCTTATTTTAATGAAACACATTTAGAAGCTCATTTTAATGAAACACATTTTACCTTCACATGCACTGAGATAACGTAGGGGTTTGCCATATTTCATGCTCCCCTTAAAAGAATCAAAGGCAGAAGACAGTTTCATCACAAAAGCAGTAAAACCACCTGCACTTCCAGTTGTCTATCTCATCCCTCTTTCATTTCCTCTGCCTGACAGCAGGCCACTTTATATGACCCCCTCCCAGATGAAAAGTAAAGGTAAGCAGGTCTCATCCTTTGAGGTCAGGACTTAATCTTGCTTACACTCCTACGTACTGGATATCACAAGCCTGGTCAGCTAATAGAAGGTCCCCTTTTGCCCTGACGCCCTTCTAACCAACTGGGTAGTAATTAAGCTATGCAAATTAAACAACAATTCTACGATTTTTAAAGCATAGTTGTGGCTACCTATCTGCTTCCAAGCCTGTCAGCCACAGACAGTTGGGAATTTCATATTTACTGAAACATTTTTAATGAGCAGACTCTGCTTCTTAAAAAGCTAATCACAAGTTATGAAGATACACTACAAGATAAAACTTAATCGGTTAATAAAAAATGAGGAGAGATACAGGATGACAAATAGTAACTTTACAGGATGCAATAAAAGGAAAATACATGCTTACACTGCTCAGACAGGACTTCCCCAAAGAGTGCACAATATTATCATTGATTTAAATGGGAACAAGATCAGACCAACATGCAGAATTTTACAAGTCCCACCCTCTGCAGGAATTTTTCATAAACTTATTTGCTTCCTAGACAGAAAAGCAATTTCTGGTAAGTTGTATATAGCATGACTCAATCTGGGACAGTTCTCTGATATAATCTTTGTCTCCATTCACCAAATATAAAAGATAGGTAGACCTTATTTCTGAAGGTCATTATATTCATTGTACCAATACTTTATAATATACACCCATTAGTTTTTATAGCAAGAATATCATGGTTCTAACTCCACCCAACCTTCATTATAAAGTCCTTAGTTTTTCTTATTGTAGGTCCAGAGGACCCAATCAAACTCCAGGAAAGAAAGTTATCAAAATATTTCTGTAAAGAATTAAAGAAAATCCAAATCATCCAAAAGCTCACTGCTGAACACACCAAATGAACTAAATAATGGGAAACACATTTACAATGTCCTTTAATGGTAAGCCTATTTGTGATTTAAGAGGTCAAACTATTGGTTATTTTAGCATTCCTGGTAATTTAAGAAGCAGCAGACTGGGAAATGTGTACTCACTGGCCTTATAAAATTGCTTCCCTTATTTTGAATAATAGACATCTATTGTAAAAAGCTCACTAGTGGAAAACCCCCCCCCCATGCTTACACATTTTGGTTGGAGAGCCCGCTGCCCATGAGGCTCACAATGAAGAATGAGCATTTAAAGAGACAAAAGAAATCAGCCATAGAAAATCCTGCCACCCGTCTGTCCAGAAAATATGAATTGGTCCAAGAGATGGGACAACAGGAACTGCTGACACCAGATGGTAATGTTCTCTGCGAGAGTACTGTGCCATGATCTTGCGCTGAGAATGAGAGTTTTTCTCAGGGGCCCAAGGCTAAGCCTAATAATCAGACCAGCAAGAGGAACGAAAGGATGAGATTGGAACACAGCTACAGCTCTCAGCTAGAACAGCCCCAAAGGCTTCTATCCAAATTCCACCAGCACAGGCTCCAGCCAGCCCATCCACAGAAACCATCTGCCTGGTTTTACCTGGGCTTAAGTTTATTTTAGAAGAGTTGAGGGCTCTTGCATTGACTTCAGTGGATTATAGCCTTCCATATAAAAAAAGAGAATTGAGGCAAATCACAACGTATCTATTAAACAAATGAAATTTTAAGATTGTATGATATGCTTCATTTCTTTCCCTACTCAAGGAGGACTACAAAAATAGCTCAGCTAATATGCAAGCACACATGCTACGTTCTAAAAAGGTTGTTGCAGAAACAAGAAAAATTTTGCACAAACCACTTAGTAGTTTTTTAAGGAATAAAGTTGACTAGGCAAATCAGAGAGCAATTAACAGATTTTATTCACCTTTCCTTTGTCAGTTTAGGGACAGAGCAAGCATTTAATAATTTCATAATTTGACTGCACAGCATTATTGTTCAATGAATAGCTGGAAAAAATCTAATGAAATTTCATTTAGTCACAGTCAAATTTGGCATTGTTCATTGGAGGGTTTATATTCCAGCTGGAGTGGAAAATAATAGCCTGGTGGTTAGGACACTAACTTGAGGCATGGAACAGCAAATTTCAGCTCCATGCTCTGCCTTCTTAGGGTTGATCAAGCTGCAGAAGAAGCAATTTTCCTGAAGTTAGCCAGAGGAAGGAGCAGCAGGAAATGGAGCTATTTCACAGCTATACATTTAAAGTCAGTCTTATTCTTAAAAAAATAAAGCAAATGTATTCTGTGTTCATCTTTTCAGCACAAGTATCAAGATAATTTTAATTTAATGGTTGGCAAAACTGAAATTTGAGCACAGGGTAATTTCAACAACCTCAGAATCACACAGACTCTGAGAACACACTAGGACTTCCGTCCATGAGAGTTAAACCAAAACACAATCCATGTTTTCTCCTGCTTGCGGCAAGAGGAGGGGCAAATGGTATTACATCCTTAAATAAAGGCTAATGCTGCTTTCTGTGTGTTTTAAATCAGGATCAAAAATGTGCTGCTTTTCAGGCAGTCATTTTTTACTTTTCCGCTTTAACCTTGACCTCTCTCATCAACCTTGGCCTCTGAAAGCAGACTGTGCACCCAGGAGAACTGTTTGTTTCTTCCAACCTTATTAGCTCATCTAATGATACCTCCCCTTAATAAAGTCAGACTTGCCAAAAGGCAAAAACTAAACCAAAAAAACAAATCCAAACCTCAGTGCTTTCTTAGGTGAACTCACATGGCTGCCTGTGGGGATCTGTATCTGTGAATGGTGGGGAGCACCTGCTTGGGTTGTGCTGCTTTTAATTTTGGTAGAATACATAGAGGCTGAGCCTCCCATCAGAGAAAAAATGATGTACCTGCTGCTTTTGCAAAGTCTAGTGTGAGGTATCCCTGCCTGTGGCAGGGGAATTGGAACCAGATGATCTTAAAGTCCTTTCCAATGCTAACCATTCTATGATTCTATGAATTGAGAATATCTCTTTCCCTGACTTTTCCCTTAAGCCTAACCAGAAAGCTAAGTGAGATGAGTTGCAAATTGTTGTGTTTTTCAGGCTGACGTTAATAAAGTATCTAAAGGCTTTTCAAGTATATCATAATTATTTTAAGCTCTATTTTCACAATACTATTTTCTTCTATGAAGATGATCATGCAGGTCTGAGATTCAGGCAACCAAAAGATTTCCTGAAGTGGTTAAACAATCTGTCATGATATAAAGAGATGCTATAATAATTTGATAGACACAAAATAACCTAAACAGATTATGAGATTACAAATCCTTAAACTACTGAAATCAGATGTAGATTTTTTTGTTGTACAGAAAGTGTGGATAGAGGAAAAAGTGTTCACCTGTTGTTGCCCAATTAATGCACACGCTGGTCTTAGAGTAAAAGCCCACACCTAGGAAATCTGGTTTGGTGCAAATTTTTTTATACTAAACCACGCCATTTCCTTTCTGTGACCCCAAAAGAAAAAGAGACTTACTTCTTTCTCTTCCACACAGCCCTGGCCAGGCTGTGCCAAGCAGCAGTGGGAAATAAGCTGAAGTTATAGCCATTTTTCTCCAGTTGCAAGGGCAGCACGCAAAAAGCTGAGAAAACCACAAGTTGTATCCACTACTCATTTACTGATAAAGCAGAGGTCAATGCCAATGTATCAGCTGCTCCACGATAGGCAGAAATAGAAATATACTCCAAGTATACTTCATGCCTGCTCAGTGGAGAGCTGACCATCATTTTGTGCTCTAGGTACACCTGATCTGCTCCAGTCCCCCTGACCCCACAAAAATTTACAGTCAAATCTAGCACAACTTGAGGCAAGACAACTTTCTGCAAGCTGCATCTGCAGAAATGAAATTAGCAGCAATATATCCTTTGCCTCAAAGGACTGCACTGAGTCTTCATTAGTCGAGTTTGTGCAGGGTTACAGATCACTGGATAAGAGTTCTGCACAAGGGTAAGGCGTTACAGCATTACATACTGCAAAACTTTGTTGAGCTACAATTTTTCTGGTAGCCTGGGGATTGTCGTGGTCAGAATCAATTATGTCACTCTGTACTTTTGGTTACTAAATAAAATAAACAGATCAAGTTATTTGTTGTTAGGAAGGTACATAAGTTTTACTAGTCATTTTCTTCATCCCTTACTTGCTGTCCCTCTCTATTCCACTGTCTTCATTTAAGATCAGAGAGCTTGGATCAGGCCAGAAAGGACATTAGGAGGTCATCCACCCAGTACATTCTCCCACAAAAAGCAGTCCCAAGTCTGAATTCACATCACATTGCCCAAGGCTTTCTCCAACTTGGTGTCCTCCAAAGATGAAGACCACATGGTGTCTCTGGTCCAATGCTTGGCTGCTGTGGTAACAACAGGTTTTCCCTGTCAAACGGAAGCCTGCCCTGTTTCAATTTATGCTCACTGTCTCTCCTCCTCCTGCCGTGCACCTCCATAAGCAGGCTGGTGGCATTTCCTCAGTAGCTTCCTTGCAGGCACTGGCTGCTGTGGGGTCCCCCAGTGCTGCCTCTTTTCCTGGCTAAACAAGCCCAGATCCCTCTGCTGTCATTCCCAGGGCACCTGCCTGTGTCCCAATCATCCTGGTGGTTCTCAGCTGAACTTGATCTAGTCTATTAGAGCCTTTCTTCTCCTGAAGCCCCAAAGGAGACACAGTACTCCAGATGTGGTCTAATGAATGCTGAGTAAAGTTTTCTGTTTTGTTCTTCACCTCAAAAGTAATCTAATACTTCCAACATTGATGGTTGCTAGCTTCTAAGTGAGAATCACAGAGAACAACTGCAAAAACTTCCAACTGAAACAGTTTAAAATATCTCAGACCTTTAATGAACTTACCCCTGGAGAACTGTTTCAAACTTAATAGGAGGAATTTCAGCAAGAGATTATTTGGAGTTAATTTTTCTTTTTTTTTTTAAAGAAATCCAAACCTTTCTCTAAAGCCTGCTCTTTTCTCTGTACAGAAGCACACATAGTGGTGGGCTTTTTACCAACTCACATGCGCTTTGCCAAGTTTACCATCTAGATGCACCTCTGCCTGTCCTGATCCTTAAACAGCGTTAGTCAGTCACCATTTCTCATATCCTGTCTGATTTATGGATTTCCTCCAGGGCAAAGACTTCAACAATTGACTTTGGGTTTGGGCCTACAATCTGACATATGTTAAACATTACCTAATTTTCAGGTGTTGTGGGGTATAGGAACTGTGCAAATAATTACTTTTTTGGATCTCTGGCTGAAGTTATTTGTAATAAGACTTTGATTTCTCAGCATTTTGGACTGTTTGTTTTCATTATGCTTGTAATACATTTCTGGCAACTGCACACGCCTTCCCGTATATGACAGTAGAATTATGAATGGCTTGATCACATAGAATGATTTATAAATCTGTTAATTAGTAACATGGGTCACTTATTTTAATCCTAAGGCTTAGCTGAGCTACATATTGGCAGAGTGAACAAAGGGAACAGACATATCTCAAAATAGCAGTTACGTTATTTATTTAGTTTTAATATAAGATGAAATTAAATCCTTGCCTGTTCCCTTGATATAATTTTAAGACTAATCAGGACGGGACACAATTATGGATTGGAAGAAATTGTAAATACCTAACTGCCATTGATTTCAAAGGGTAGAGGTACCTTGTACAAGTCAACCTGAGCCTTCCTGTTCAGTGTCTCAGAACATATTTTTAATTACACTAGGTCCATTTGCAGAAGTAATTTATAAGAGCAAGGGTAGTAAAGGTTTGCAATAGCGTGTTCTCACACTGATATCTTTACACAGCAGTCCCTTCCCTTTGCTGAATTACAAACGGACATTAACATTTCCTGCCATTTAAAAATAATCATTAGGAGGAATTGAAAGAGTATTCTTACTATCCAGAGACACTGTCTCTGTCTGCCCCAAAACTTTTCTGGGCTTCGGTACAGCAGTTTCCACCTTCTCTGCCAGACTGCCTGGGTGTCAGCAGAGAAAATATTTGTTGGTTCTGCTTATGTTCAGCAGCTTCTCAAAAGATCACTCTTCGCAGCAGCTCAGCTGAATCAATCATTTTAACGAAAGCGAATAGTGCATTTTACCTTAATTCAACCTTGAAAAGATTCAGTCTTGAAAATCCTGAAATAAGTTTTGGAACAATTGCATTAATTTTCATGACTTTTCTTCTTGAGTAAGGAGGGTGGAAGGCAAGAAATGAGAAAAAGGCTGGGAACTTCAACACAGAAGTCTTAGGTTTAGCAAAGAATCTCTACTAAAAGGATCTTCTAACGAGAAGCATTACAGGTTATTTCCTCTTTACCTATACAAAATGAAACAGAACAGCAGGAAACTGGTTATTTAGGCCATTTACATGTTTTATGTTCTTTTTTCTTCAGATTCTTTTCTCTCTTTCCCCTGAATCCACAATAATACCTGTAGGATACAAAGAAATTAATTTTCTTTGATGCACTACATTTCACATATGGCTGATACTGCAATGTAACTTTAAAACCCATTTTCTCATGTGGTTATTGTCTTGTGAGTAGGAACTAGCTACAGACAGCCTATTTCAAAGGCGGGCACATCTCCCTATTACTGTAAACATCACACTAGGAATGTCAGGAGCAGAATTCTTTTGTACCTTTTGAAACTGCCTGATTTATTTCCAGAATTAGAGGAACCGGTCATGAATTTTGATCCTTAAAAAGTAATGTGGCATGCTGCATAATGTGCTCTACTACTTTACCAGTGACCCACCTAGAAAGCACATTTTGCCTTCAGATTTAATTGGGGGAAAAAAAGTAGTGCAATGCATAGAGGCTAGCGTTTTATCTAACAATAGTATCATAGGCTTTACAATGTTTAAAGTTTTAATGACTTTATCTAGAGCCTCGTGAAAGAAAAATATATTGGGGGTGGTTGGTATTAACCCCCTAAATGAAACAGCTTTATGCATTGGCACTGCAAGGTTTCCTTGTAGCTGTGAGAGCTACTAAAGGGCTACAAACATTCAAAAATAAGGTATATAACCTGATATTTGTACAGTCAGAAATTACACAGCCATGTCAAAGAATGTGTCAATCATAACACCTGAAATATAACAAGTTTACTTTTTAATTCAGTGCACATGAAACCTCTTTACAGTGTGTTTCATATCACTACTTCTCATCCCAATTATCAAAAACCCTTTCTTTCCCTATTCATTATGAATATGAACACTATAAGGAAAACTGCATGTGTCTGCCAAAGAGGTTACTTAATTGTGGATATCAGGTCATAGTTTCAATATTAATATTTATTTTGGCTTGCCTTATGCTTTTGTTTTTATTTGTACCCTGAACACTTAAGACAGAGTCACCTTGATACAGCATGCAATGCTGGTCTTAAACTATAATGGAAAAAAGAAAACCCCATCAACAATAATTAGGTTATCTTTCTAAAGTGCTTTTAGGTTTTTGTCCTCTAACCTCCTCCTTCTCCCAAAACAATTACTGGGAGCTCTCATGGTACAGCTGGTTGTTAGCTTCAACTACATATTAAGAAGTTAAAGCAGAAGAAAACTCTTTGACTGATGATTACGGGGTGATCTTAAAATGAGGATGTTTTGTTTGTTTGCTTATTTGGTGTGGGAATTGATAAACAGAGTGGGAGTACACATAAAAAAAAATCATCTGGATCTTTCTAACTGAAAAATGTTTTGAGTTTTTGCTTTCATTTTTTAATTCCACAGCCTATTTGATAGTCACAGCACCTAGAAATTACCAGTGACATCAACATGTTCTTAGTAATAATCCTGTGGCTTCTGGAAAATAGCAGATTTTCTTATTCTTAAAACACTTTACTTGCCAATTTATCAACTTTAATGTCACCAGCCACTTCCTGAACCACCAAGGTAGCTTTACAGCTAACAAATTACCTTTCACTCAAATTTCCCTTAAACAGGTCAACTTGTTGGATACTATTGGTACATAAAAATGTCCTTAGAGTAGATGAAACATCAGATGAAACCACAGACAGCTGGAAAGAAGAAGTATAACTACATATTTAGCACCTGACAGATACCTGACTGATTTGATAAGGCCTTTTGATCATACTTCTACATGACCATATAAAGCAAGCTTCTCTTCTTGCATCATCACCAGAAATATTGTATTTTGTCATTAACCCTTTGCCTATTAGGTGGCATTTCCTGATGAGGAAGTGTTAATAGCTCTCACATTAACACTTGCAGCAAGTACCCATGAGTGATGGGCAAGGAGAGGGTTAAAATCAATTTCTTTATGCATATGGTTCCTGTCTCAGTTGTGAGATCAGTTATAGGTCCCTGGCCAAAGACAACAGCTAAAATATAACAGATGCTGGTGCTTCCACAGCTGAGGTGAAGTATTTCCTTTCATCCTCACTAGTCACTGATGATGTCCCAATTCTCTATTCACTGGAAACGTCAAGGGCACGAGCAGGTTATTACAACGTGAAATGGATGGACTGTTTAAATTGAGCCCAAGCCTGCATGTGGCGTGATGTTTCTTCAGTCCTGAGAGACTAAAACTCAAAGTGAGGAAGACAGTGCTGCACTCACAAAGGCGGCCATCAGATGCTGAAAAACAGGGTCCTTTCTAATAGGGTATGAGTGGGGAAGATGAGGTTGGCTGTCATTATCCAGGCCTTCCTGGCAGAGCATAAGTGCAGGGCTGATGTGCAAATACTTCCTCCCTTTGGCTATTGCCAGCCTGTCCAAGCCTGCCGCATCTTCAGTGAAAACAGTCAAAACATGAGTATTCAAGCAAGTAGCCACCCCACATGGCCAAAACACTGTGAGAGGAGCTACATCAGCTTCACAGAATTTGTACTTTCCTAAATATTTCCAACACTTTATTCCACTGCCTAGCACTCATTCATACTTTGCATTTTTACAGCCTTTTGAATACATCTTCAGCTGTAGGGTTGTGGGTTTTTTCTGTGATTTAAACACAATCACAAAGTGTTTACACATCTGAAACCTGGTGTACATGCAAAGTTTTCCAAGAAAAGTTAATGATCTTAGGGATGTATCATGCCAGCAGTTAATTATACTGGCAATCAAGCTGTTCTTTACCAGTATAGTTGAAATAACTTTATAAGATACAGTGCGGGCACTAGCAGCAAATGCTTTCTCCTTTTGAACAAACAGAGCAAAACAATACCAAACCAAAGCCAACAAAAATATTCAGTATGCATGCACAAATATATTTATACATCAGAGGAGTTGGAATATATGTAGCTACACAAATTTGGATAGCAACATTTTTTGCTCTTTTCCTGCACAGTAACTTGTATAAAACCAGCTAGTCCTCCTTCCTTTCCCATAAAAGGAATCAAATCAAACTGGTAACATTGCCACATCATTAAAGAGTTAAAAAATAAAGACGACACATGGCAGACGCTCCATGGTAAACGGGGATGGAATGGGTATATACAAATCTGTAGCAACAATATCCTGGGAAAATGTGGTTTTCAGTTGCGTTTATGGGTGCAGCTCTACAACGTGGTCATACAGAGCTGCTATGCCAGCAATCAAGATGACATGAGAATAGTGAGGTAAATCAAGTTTCAGTAAAAATCACTTAAAGAGAAAAAGGAGAGCATAAAGAAACAAGTAGAATCTAACAGGTTGTGATGTCTACTTTTATTGCATCAATGAAAGTGAGTTTTTAGAGGAAATGCACAAATTACAAAGCATAGATTTCAGCCTAAACTGTTTACCACTCTGAAACCACCTTGCTAAGAATGCAATCACCTTGCAGAGATGCAACAACAGCGTGCACAGTCCTGTATTTCTTCATACCATCTGGCCACAAGTTTTGTATGCATCTCAAGTTCTGTTTGTGTTACACATGCATCTTGATGGATAACCCAAACAAACGAAAAATGTGTATATCCAGATAAACCAAAGTAACAAGACCACAAAAAGTCACTTAAAAATAAATCAGGAATGTCTAACACTCACTAAAGTTAAGAAAATCTTACATCAAATGTAATGTTTCGTTAGTTGGAGAGGGCTGTGTGAGCTACAGTACAGGATGGATCGGTATAAGTAGTTGTTGTCCTTATGCTTTCATTGGGACTACCTTTGTACAGAAGCTTCAGCATAAAATGTAGCTATCTACTTCGGCAACTGACTCCCAAAGACCAATATTTCCAATGGAAAAGCATTCATTCAGCCTTAAAATTCTTGCTGACAGAAGTCTGTTTTTCCAAGTAACGGACACATTTCTGCAAAAGCTATCAGCTTTCCATGAGAAAACACTGACGGGTCACTAGAAAAAATAAATGTAAACCTAGAAGCAAATGCTGGTCAACAAGAAACTGAACATGAGCCTGCAGCATACGCTCACAGCCCAGAAAACTAGCTGTATGCTGGGCTGCTTCAAAAGAAGTGTGACCAGCAGGTCGAAGAAGGTCATCCTGCCCCTCTACTCTGCTCACGTGGGACCTCACTTGGAGTATTGTGTGCATTTCTGGTGTCCTCAACATAAGAAGGACATGGAACTGTTGGAACAAGTCCAGAGGAGGGCCACGAGGATGATAAGAGAGCTCGTGCACCTCCCATACAAAGACAGCCTGAGAAAGTTGGGGCTGTTGAGCCTAGAGAAGAAAAGGCTACATGGAGACCTCATAGTAGCCTTCCAGTATCGGAAGGGGGCCTAAAAGGATGCTGAGGAGGGACTCCTCATCAGCGACTGTAGTGATAGGACAAGGGGTAATAGGTTTAAACTTCAACAGGGGAAGTTCAGGTTAGATATAAAGAAGTTCTTTACTGTGAGGGTGGTGAGGCACTGGAATAGGTTGTCCAAAGACGTGGTAAATGCTCTGTTTCCTGGCAGTGTTCAAGGCCAGGCTGGGCAGAGCCTTGGGCGACATGATTTAGTGTAAGGCATCCCTGTCCATGGCAGGGGGGTTGGAACTAGATGACATTAAGATACCTTCAAACCCCAAATATTCTACGATTTTGTAAAACTATATTGGTAAAATACTAGCTTTTGTTCACACATATGCAATTGTGCCTTGTGGAAGTTACCAAACATATTCCTCTCCAGGCTGGCTATAGGTCTTATGATACATCCGTTCTTCTCACTAAGAATAGATGTTGTGATTTATTGTGAATAGTGCAGTATGACCAAGAAACCTAATCCAAAGAGAGATGGAGACCATGAGGCCAGGAGACCATGAGGCAGCAAAAGCACATTTTTCCACTTGTGATTTGGGCATTATTTCAGAAAAAATATATGTATTAGTCAAAACATGAAATATTCTTTTCTTTGTTATGTAATTTTTTCTTTTGGTAATAAAATTACAAACTTTTTTTTTTTTTTGACAGTCTGAATTTCTTTTTATAGTTCTAGATTGACTGTGTTGGAAGCCATGATATCTGAGCTGAAGGAAATCTTGATTCAGAAGAGTAAACTTTCATCTTTCTTTCACGAAAAGATTACCTTCAAGTTATTCATTAGAATTTAATCTGCAGGACAGGAAATCTGCTTTAAAACTTAAAATTTCTTAAAACCATATCAAAATATAAGGAAGAGAACAGGAAAGAAATAAAAGTAAATATTAATGCCAAAAGCTAAATACAAGATCAAAGGAAAGTCAGTCAGAAAAAGATGGGTTTTTTTCTCCAATATTTAAGCCAGCATCTAGAAAAGAAGTTTCAAACCATTATGTTTATAAAAAATTACTTTAAAGGAAAATCTATGTTTGAACAGCTGCATTGGGTTTACCTGAATCTGTAGAAAAATTAACAAGCTTTAGCTACTTATTTGATGAATTTTAGCTAAGATGACAAATAATACAGAAGTCAGAATTTTTATTTCACTTTTACTGGAGCAAGGGAAAATAACACCCTTTCAGCTCTAACACCATCGTTATATATGAGGCCACGCAAGCTGTTATATGCCACATATAATTACTATGCCATTATAGCATGTTTTGTTGGTAGTATTCAGGTATCATGAGCGGAAGAGTATTTAGAAATTGTTCAGAGGTGACAATGACATGGCATTTTGCTTTCTAACAGACTGAGCAAAGCTGAGCAAGTTAAACACCTACAAGTCTGGAGGTGGCACTTGAAGTAGTAGGTGTTTCAGAGTGAAAGGAACACTGAACTGCCTTTTCAGCCACTTTGTGAATATTATCTATTGATCAAATATTTACATTATAAGTATCTGATCACTATACCCCTGCAAGCACCAAATACAGTAATACCTAATCCTTCATCAGTGGCAATCACTGACAGGCAAAATGCAAAACCTTAAATGCAAAGTATCTTTTCCATGTTTCTAATGAAACCTTCTTTTCCTCTTTGAGTGCCAGCTTGTTAGAATTTGGTTCTCAGAGTGGCACCAGGCTCACTGAATATACTCAGAAGTGCTCACTGACACCTTATGGAAACCCCAAGGAAAATCACACCTTTTCCAAAACTGGGAGAAAACTGGAGGCCTTTTAAATTTATTTTTGATAGAAGTCTGTTGTGGCAAACAGAGACGGACTCCCTTCCCTCTCCTTTTTTTTTTTTTTTTTAAAGCAACATGTGTTAAAGGTATTATTTCATAAAATATACGTTTATTATGCAGTTATCTCAGCCTGAAGGCTTATGGCTTTCCAGCATGTATAAAACAGTACATAACTATAACCCATAGAGACTCTGGGTTTATTTAAGTCTCTTGACTCTCAGCAAAATACCAAAATAGCACAAAATAAATAGAAAGCTGCCTGAATGTAATAATCTTAAAAATAAACAAACATGCTTTGTAAGTAAGCACAGAACAGCAATGCTGTCTAATTTAAGTTCCAAAGCTTACTATCACTATCCAGATACTGGTAAGAGGTATTCACGTAGTTGTAAACTTACTAGTTTCAACCATGCTCTCAGAATAAATAATGTAACCATATAAAGATATTTTAATAGCCAGATGTGCTTGGTTCCTCAATCATCCGATGCACTAAGAAACATCTGGTAAGGAACCTGTCCAGAGAAGTACAGTTTGCCTCCCCACAACAAATATACACATATGCAGAAGATACCTTCCAGCCTCAAATATGCAGGTCTACCTCTAAGTATTACATCTGCTCATGTTTAACGATTCTCTGTGGTTCAATATTTAACTATTTTAGCATTTAGTTATATGGACAAGTGCATGTGCTTTTGTATTCAGCAAACTACCACTAGGAATAAATGATAAAGAATGGTATTCTTTACTGATTTTATCTTAACCAAACAGTCAAGGAATCAAAACAGATGTCAGCTTCTGAATCTCAAGAGGTGGATGCAGAGGGAAACTTCTGGTAAAGCCAAATAAGTTTTCACATGTAACATTTGCACAAGCAGCTTTCAATGCTCCCATTGTTGAAGTTGATGCACATGGAGAGTTAAATGCCCTGTTTTGCAAGAATAATTCTATTGCATTCAATTCTAGGTCTCTGCACAAACCATTAGTGTTTTCCCATGAAAATGAGACTGTTAAAAAAAAATGGGAAAGTTGCTGGAAAATCTGACAGTCTTTTGAAAGGGGATTTGGCAGCTTGGACAACACTATCTGCTTCACTGTGGATAAAAAAAATGAGAGGTGATCACTGAAATCTAATTTATCCAGACTAATTTTCACCAATATAACAACTGTCTCCATTCTTCAGGAAAGTCATCATTGAATCTTGCAACATTAGCAGTATCACAATGACTTTAACAAGCATAAGCATTATTATATTTGGCACTGAAAATTCTTTATAATGACAAAGGTGTCTTTGACAATTTGTGGTTTTATTGCTGCATGAGGTAATCTATCTCGTGGCCATTTATTTACAGGAATTCTAATTTTGTTCTCTTCAAATGTGATAGGATGTTTTCTGGATTATTTCTACATTATCAGTCCCTTGAAGAAAGGATCAATATATTTGCAGTATTCCCTTTATTTGCATGCATTACACTGATACAACTCTGTTCAGACCTTTATGAATAAATACTTGGTTTTCAAAGAATATGCAGTATGATACTTGGTTACTGCCAAGCTGACAATTGCAGGCAACTACTAAAAAATCCCACACACAGTGTGGAAATCATTTCTTTTAATTTTTCAATAGAAGTTTGTCTTTGTTGCTGCAACTTAACAGACTGAAATTCCCTATTAAAAGACTGAGAGCAAAGACCATGGAGCCTTTAGAGAAATAACTACTGTGCCCCTTAATAAACACTTCAGAAATAAATTGTGGGTCTATCATTACTAGACCAGATGATGCAAAAGCTACAACGCAGATCTTATTTTTAGAAAGGCTATCAGAGAAATTCATCAAGAGAATGGAGCCAAGTGGGTTTTAGTAGTTATTTTATAGTCCAAGTGATAATAGAGACTTTTCCCTACTGCACAGTAAACTAAACTGTTCTAAACATTTTGCATATTTTTTCCTCCACTCATGCAGTAGTTACTATCATATTGCCACTGCAGTAGAGAAAACTCCATGAAAATGAACTCAAGTGGTTAACCAATGTTAGTAAGGGTGAAAATTAAACAATATCATAAAAGCAGATTGCAGGTAACATTTAAGCAATAGCAACAACAAAAATGTAAAGTATTTTATTTCAGCACAGTTCTTAGCCCAAAATTAGTAACAAGTCTCCAAAATCAGTAAGCCATAATCCCACAGATAGTAGCACCGTTCCTTTGGCTCCTCAGCCAAGCTCGTAAACATGTTTCGGACAGCTCATGTACTTCATCTCATCTGATACGGTAATTGCGTTGCTAGACAAAAGAAACAGAAAATCTAATCCACTGGACTTTACTGAAACATTTGATATGGTGCCATATCGGAAGTTATTAATTCAGATGGTAAGAGTAGAGATTAGCACCAGGACTGTAAAGAAGATAGTGGAAATGAATACTAATTGTGAGAAGTATTGAAACTATTGAGGCTGAAAGAAGAATGTTAGTGCAACTCCTCAAGAGTTCAGTCTTAGAGTCAGTTATTTTCAGTTAGTGACATTTTCACAGACAGGAATAATTTGCTAGTGATTCTGTCAGCAGAATAAGTGCAGTGGAGGGCTGGAGTATCCTGTGGAGAAAAAAACCCCAATGATCTTTGAGGTAGACATGATACCAAAAGAAATGACGCAAAAAAGCAGAAAATCAGGAACAGGATTACTAGGTTTCTACTGTGAAAGCTCCACAGATGGAAACAGCAGAGAAAAGAATGATCTGACTACATTTTCCAGACACGGGGTGACTCTCACATGTTTATGCCATCTAACCCTGGATGTACCTTGAGGAATTTACAGAAGGGACAAACATTTGTGTTTGGGTACAAGACACTAGCAAGGCCTCTTTTGGAAGACTGCATACACTTATGGTCAGCCAAACTCGTAAAACATTTATTTAAACCAGAGCAGAGCTACCAGAACAAATAAGAGAACAGAGGGTTAGGATGTTAAAAACAAGGGTGGCTTATTCAACCTATTTACAAAAAAGAAAAAAGAAAGAAAAACAAAAGTTTAAAGGGGCAGTTGCTTTGCATTCAGTCAGAGTGATTAACATTTAAACACTAGCAGGGGAGAAAAGCTATCCAGAACTCTGCTGGCATGGGCACGAACAGGTGCAAACAGTCCTCTCCAGTTTATATTCATCCCGCATGAGCACATCTCCTCCAGTACCCATGAGTGCTGTGCTGGCAAAACCTAGCCTCACCCTGATGAAGCAGCTAGCCCACATCCTTCATGGGTGCAATGAGGACCTCATCTACTCACATCACCTGCAGGTTACTGTATGCTAAAAACAGTTTGCCAAGAAAACACGGGGAAAAGGTGCTCTTTCACAGACCCTGTGCTGAGAAGGCTTTTGAAAAACCTGTTGCTTTGTACCTGGTATTTACCTGTGTTCTCATGTTTACAAAGGCAACAATGTCCCAAGGGCAGGAACACCTTCCACTAGACCCTGTTGCTCAAGGCCAGATCCAAACTGGCCTTGAACACTGACAGGGATGGGGCAGCCACAACTTCTTAGCCAATCTGCGCCACTGCCTCACCATCCTCATTCTAAAAAACCTGACTATGTAGTCATAGTCCAGGTAAGAAAGTGCTAGTTTTCCTGCTAAAAAACCTGTTCATCTTCTGGAAGTGCTCTGAGGTCTCCTCATGTTCAGTCTGTCCGTTTCACATCCAGCTAGCACAGCTACTGGCAAACTCAGCCATCACCCTTACTTTCATTGCTTTTCTATCATTCTAGTTTTTAGGCTCAGTAAATATTATCCTGTCAAGTTCTGAGAAAATGCAAACTTTTCTTCTTTTTTCTATCCTATTCCACTTCTTTTTCTGTTCACTGTATTTTATTCTTACTATGTCTATCTAGCCTATGGAATTTTACTTTGCAATCCTTTGTTACACAATACCATGCTCAGTTAGTAGCATGTTCGGGTTGCAGAAGCAGCCCTTTGTACGTACAGGCTTTCTATATGGCACCTGAAAAAACTGTGATTTTTTTTCTTCTTTTCAAAACAGAACAACAACTACAACAAATTACTTTTGAGCCTTTACACAAACGAATAAGTACACAGTTTCATTATAAACCCTAACTGTTTAAGCGCTCATTAGAATAAAGGGTTAGTGAGTGAATCAGGGCCTTAATATGCCAATTTCTAAAAGAAGTCATTAGGGAATACCAGTGCAGGATGATCGAAAGGCATGGCTAACTAATGCACTTTCAAGTTACTAATGTGTTCATACATACTCACAACTATTTAAAAGTTTGGTTTAACCCAGATAATACATATAAATTGACTTTAAAATAAAATTCCTCCAGATTGCAGAGCCACAGAGATTAGGAGATTTTTAAATACTAGAAGTAAACTTAAATTAACTTTAGATATCTGACTAATCAACTATTCTAGCTTAGCTGATTAAAAATCTAAATACAACCTGGAGGACAGCAAATAAAGACTGAGTGGTGATAATTAAATGAAACTGAAAAGCCCTGTCATTAAAATCAGTTCACCTTTTGTTCTACCTGCTCAGAACCGAGTTCAGATTTTTGATTTAACTGCCTAAGTATATCAAGTTTACGCTATTACCGGTGTTAATTGAACTATTAAATATCTGTCAGATCAGAGCAAACATCAACATGGTTATATTTCACAAAAAAAACCACCCCAAAACCTGCAACATAACCAAATGGTTTTTACGGTCACTTTGGGTTAGATTCACCTAAGTTAATTCACCATGCTTAATTTGCAGCGCTTTGGAAACACAAGGCAGCCATAAATCTCTCTCAGCAAATCTGGCTATAGTAACCCAAATAGCCGGTTTCCCGACACTGAGATCTCACAAGTCAACCATACCACTGTAAAGAATCCAGCCTGACAGCCTCTCCTAAAGCATGATAATGCCACTGTTATGCACAATTTGTTCCTACACCAAGGGAAAAAAACCTTTGCATCTCTTTTTATGTAATCATGAAGTAAGGAAGATCACCAAGGAATATATTTGGTCATAGGTTAGTTAAGGTGAAGAAATGATTGTATAATCATACTCAGATCACCCAATGATTTTGTGGAGCATCTGGGTGCCATTAGGTTGGCTTCTTTGGGTCTGATTGTATTGTCAACCAAGAAGTTTCCACATAACCTGCATTAATGAAGTTCTTTTGCCAGATAATTGCTACAAACTAGACTCAAAGTACCAAAACCTGGAAAATGGTCTACTTTTTTTGCTCATTACACCACCCTGTTACTGACAACAACATAAAAGCAAATGATGATGAAGTATTGCACCTTTATTATTTCATTACCACTGAGCCCTGGAGCCCCACCCACTAGAGAGGACCCCACTGTGCAAGGCACTCTACTAACAGAGTAAAAATGGCTCTGGACAGAAAACAGCACTCTCAGAAAAACAGAGGGCAGTTAAACAATCATAATTTATATTGGGATGAAGCAGACCCAAAGGAAGAGGCAAACTAAAGAAAAGAAGCAGCAAGGAAGAACCTGTAGAAAGAAAAAAAAAAGGTTCTGCTGAATGGAGATGTGGAGAAGGTGACTAAGGAAAGCCCAGAAGTAGCACCTAGCAAGACTTACAAACATTTTTATTTTTGTCCATTAGTCCTAAATACTCTGCTGCTACTAGTTTAGTTCTACTCCTGTTTCTTTTAGACTGGGCAGAGAAAGTTGCTTGTATTTTGGGGTGATCAGTCCTGCTTTGTGCAGGTCTAATTCCCTATAATGGCCTCTTCAAAGCAATATACCTTCCAGTAGGATACAGTAATCAGTGTGACTAACACCAGTCATATGCAGATCATTCCCTCTCCCATCCTGCTGCCAGGGGAACAAATGAGTGTGCAGGATATGTTTTGCATTAGCAGGATTTGGGTTTTCCCACCCCTGCACACAATGCAGAAGACAAATCCAGCTGAAGAAATGCATTTTAACTGCAGCAGAAATGCAAAAGCTTGTGAATGTTTTACGTTACTGTGAAAGTACATTTGAAGCACATGCAATAAAGTAAGTAAAAATCTCTAAAAATTCTGGTTTTGAATATGGTTTATCTGTTTAATTAGGTTTCACTAGATAATCTCACCCTCTATATGTCTGAGAGACCTAGACCTACAGGGACATAACCATGGCAGATACTGATCAAGTAAACAGCGAGAAGACAATATGTTCTCTGTGTGCATGTGTGCAAGTGATCTAACAAGATAAAAACGTAGAATCGTAGAATCAACTAAGTTGGAAAAGACCTTTAAGATCATCATGTCCAGCCTTTACCCTTGGACTGCCAAGTCCACAACTAAACCAGGTTACTAAGGGCCATATCTACGCAGTATTCAAACACTTCCAGGGACGGCGATTCCACCACTTCCCTGGGCAGCCTGTTCCACCCTCTCAGTGGAGGGATTTTTCCTAATATCCAATCTAAACCTCCCCCTGCTGCAGCTTGAAGCCGTTACCTCTTGTCCTATCACCTGTCACTTGAGAGAAGAGAACAGCCATCTCCTTGCTCCATCCTCCTTTCAGGTAGTTGTAGAGTGATGAGATCCCTCCTGAGCTTTCTCTTCTCCAGACTAAATACTCCCAGTTCCCTCAGCTATTTCTTATCAGACTTGTGCTCCAGATCCTTCACCAACTTTGTTTTCCTTCTCTGGACCAGTTCCAGCTCCTCAATGTCTCTTTTCTAGTGAGGGGCCCAGAACTGAACACAGGATTTGAGGTGTGGCCTCACCATTGCTGAGTACAGGCGAATGATTGCTTCCTTAATTCTGCTGGCCATTGTATTTCTAATACAGCTCAGGATGCTATTAGCCTTCTTGGCCACCTGACCACACTGCTGGCTCGTGTTCAACTCTATCAATCAGCATCCTCAGGTCCTTTTCCACCAAGCATCTTTCCAGCCATTCATCCCTAGGCCTGTATTGTTGCATGGGGTTGTTGTGCAGGGCACAAGTGCAGGACCTGGCACTTTGCCTTGTTGAATCTCATACCATTTGCCACAGCCCATCTATCCAGCCTGTCCAGATCCCTCTGCAGAGTCTTCCTATCCTTCAGCAGATCAACATTTCCTCCCAACCTGGCCTTCTCTGAAACTTACTGAGGGTACACTCGATCCCCTCATCCAGACTGTCAATAAAGGTGTTAAATAAGAATGAACTCAATATCGAGCCCCAACAGACACCACTAATGACTAGTTGCCAACTAGATGTGACATCAGTAACCATTAGCCTTTGGGCTCTGCCACCCAGTCAGTTTTCAACCAAGCAAAGAATCCCTACATCCAGGCCATGAGGAATCAGTTTCTCCAAGAGAAGGCTGTGGGAGACAGTGTCAAGTGCTTTACTAAAGTCCATATAAACAGTGTCTACAACCTTTCGCTCATCAACCAGGCAGGGAAATCAGGTCGGTCAAGCAGGAGCTGCCCTTCATAAACCTGTGCTGTCTGGGCCTTATCCCCAAGTTTCCCGCACATGCTGTGTGATCGCATTCAGGATGGTATGCTCCATGATCTGAAAGCTATTTTTCATGCAGCCAGTAAAGAAAAAGTGTCACAGAAATAAAACCAAGGCTATAGACAGACCCTTAAAACCAGCAGAAACACTGCTGATAGCATTCAGCAGATGAAAAATGCTGCTACACCAACAAATGAATGCCTGCACTCTCATGAACCCCTGTGACATTACATAGTGATGTAGCCCACAAGTCCTTTGACTTTGCCTGTAGTAAGTGCCCTCCCCCTCAATGCCATAATGAGCAGTTGTGAGGAAGTAAAAGTGATATGCGGGCATAAAAGCACAGCAGGCAACCATGGGTCATGGTTTTTTTGACTGGTTCAGTAGGTTGGGATATTTGCTCAGGTAACATTTACTTCACTATGCAACTCTATCCCCATAAATCAATATCCCAATTTGCATTGTTCTTGCTGTGATGAGCTAAGGATATAAGCAATGCAAAGCATATATATAGAGAGGTACCAGCAACATTTTTATTAAACCAGTAGATGCAGCTGAATACCTTATCTTAGTCATTCTTTCATTTCCTGTTGTTCCCCTCTCACAGCCTGTTTTGATTTAACACCATTCAGGCAGGAGTACTTCACATAGGTAACACGAAGTTTATAAAACACAAAATGTGCATGTGCATGTACATGTACAAAATGTACATGCACATTTGCCCATTATTCCCACACCATCCATATCTGTAGTCTAGACAAAGCTACAAGAGCCAGAAGTGGGGAACAGGAAAGGGAAATAAAAGGTGAGGATTGCATCAGTGTCACCAGAGCCTAAATAGGGAAAAAAAAAGCAAAGTGAAAACTTGCATGTTTCTCACTGAGCTGGGATATGACCTTCCATCAACCCTGGTCCACATAGCCTCAAAAGATATTAAATCACCTCTGTGGCAGGAGCCCAGTAATCAAGAGCCACAATCCCATAAGAATTAAGTTGATGGACTAATTTGCCTTTGGGCTGCAGAAGGGCATGCTTTCAACTACAGGGTCTGAGCAGCAGCTGATGCTGTGCCACAAACAGCTGTGATGAATCTAAACAAAAGGGGGTGCTAGCAGTAGTAAAAAAACTTCCAGAGAATGGTTTAGAGGCTGCAAAAATCAACCTCCCCCCATTTCTCTGTTCCTTAAAGAATGGGACAGAGCAGCAAACCACACAGGGGGTGGGTGGAGAGCATAGTATTAAGACATGCTCGTTAATTACTCTGAGTATGACCTTGGCTATGGAAAATGAAATTAAAAAAAAAAAAAAAAAGTCACTTATTTTCTATTTATTTCTTTGATTTACCCTGCTGGAAAAATAAAATAGGCATTACAATTCCCTAAGCCACAAGACTTCACCACAGACCATCTCATCTTTGTGCTGGTATCCAAACACAACAGGCATGGGATATACCCCTTCATCTCTTTGGGTGGTAAATTGTTACTTAGTTCGTGGAAAATAAAAGGAACAGATGCGCAAAGAAAAACTATGGTCCTCAGTTTTGCAGTTTGGATAAGGCAGTCCCATCCCCACAGCACCACTGCTAACCCTATGGAGCAAATCCTTGCCATGAGGGTGTTGGTGTGAATGATTGACAACTGCACTGCGGTAAATGCACATTAACACTTATGGGTTGAAAGCAGCCAGGTTGACAAAAGCCCCATAGCAACAGATGAGTCAGCTTTGAATGAATACTAATTGAAGACAGCAGCATGCCTGGACATTTTGCATCAATGTGCCGGCCACCTGCTTGCAGAGTAGGAGAAAAGCTAGGCATGGTTCTGTGCATCTTAAGAGGGCAATATTTTCAAACACTAAGCAAGTCCATGGACTGAATGACTTCAGCTAAGCACAGCCATAAGATCTCAGGCACGTTCTAGCAGAACATCACTAGAGTATAAAACGGTGATGTTATTACAGAATACGTAATCTGTTATGTATGGGCTTAAGCACAGGGGATAAGGCTTTTTTGAAACCAATTTAAAATCAAGCAAACTCATAGCTAAAAACTAGCTGTTATTCCAAATTTGGTTGGTTTAGTTTTAAATAGGACTTCAGGAACACTAGTGACTTCAGGTTTTGGTAGTTGTTCATTTAACAATAAAAGGAATTGGACTCAATTTGACACAGTGTCTTACTGTCTTGTTCAGCCATTTGTAGTGGGGACGTGACTGGTGATAATCTAGACAGGTTCCAGATGTGAGAGAAATGTTCACTCATTTCTAAGATTCATGTGTTATGCCAAATATATGCAAATAGAAATTCATACCAGAGGGTGCATTATTTATCATTTTCCAGTCCAAAAAGCAAGGAAAATAAAAGGCATCCATCTGACATCACCATATATATGGCTAAGAGAAAACAGATACAGTCATTTTTTAGAACCCCTAGTCCCATACAAAGACAAACATAATGTTGGTGATCGCACTTACTGTAAGATTTACTTTTTCTATGAATTTAATTACTATATATACTGTAAGCATTGTGAGACCTTGTCTTTTCAATTACATTGTCTTTGATTTCATTATTAGAGTTTTGCAGTCACTTATTCACTAGCAAACTCACTTATGTGCTGAAAACAACTAGGTTCATGTGTACGGGAAGAGTAACATTATAAGGCAAATAAAAATACAATAGCACATTTATCCTCAATTATACAATTTCATTTAACAAAATATATAAGCATACTCAGCAAAACAGTAGTAAAACCAACTCCTTTTTACAAAAATGTTACAACTATTAATTTAATTTTATTTTTTTTGCCTGACTCCCTATGCTGGTTGAAATGCAGTGCTTAAAAATGAATGTCAGAGTTTTTTTAGAGCTTTGCAAATTTCTTCCTGTACAAGTGACGTCTGACATATGTTTCAATGATGAGGTTTCTACAGAGAAAACAATCTGTTTTCCCTAATTCTTTCCTCAGCATCTTACCTGAATGCTTTAGCAATTGTCATTCTCACCCGCAGACAGAAAACTACAGATCTGGAATCTGTTTGAGATAATGATAATTTGAAATATCCAAGGAAGATAAACCCAAAGATAACTCACTTCAGAGCTTTGCAATTACTGTGCACAGATTTTCAAAAACACTGTATTCAAAACTTACTTGAAAAAGAAAAGGTAGAGAGAGGGAGGAAAAAAAGGGGAAGTCAATGGATTTTCATTGAAGGACAGACAGTGGAGTTTTAACTTTATTCTAATTAAAGCTGGTAACTTTAATTAACTAGTTATGGTTTAAATACATAGATATTTTATTAGACTAAAGCCATTGTTGCATAAAGTAGCATCATTTTGTATGCTAATACTAAAAGACTTCCTAATGTACTGAGCTTAAGTCCACTTGAAATTGAATTTTCCTATAAGATTTCCAGGTAACAACTTTTCTCCCTCTTTCTTTCCCCCATTCTCTGCCCAGTTACTGCAAGAAACAAGATATTAACGATTTGTTTTTGAAATGCAAGAGAAATCCTTGAAAAGATGATTGCAACAGTAATCATTATCACAAATTTGCCCTAGGTACATTATTTCACCAAACATAACTGGAAAATTTAGAGCCTTTTACAATGAAAATGTAACCATGAGCTATTGATCCCAGATCCTTATCCATACCTCTGAAGCTACAAACTGCTACCTGCAATTATAAGGTGAGGAATGTGCAGTGCTGCACTTTCACCCTGAACTGTAAGATGGAAGTGGGAGTTGCTGTGGGAAGGTATCTGCTGTTCCAAATAGCTCAGGCATGCCAATTACCAAAATTTACTATGGAAAAACTAAAATCCAGTTAATAACAAATGAAACATTATGGAAACATTACTGATTCCCATAAAGTCATACAATTTTGTTTAAACTGACAAAGTCAAATTGTCTTAATTTTATGTTGTAAATATCATCCTGAAATACCTCCAGAACCTATTTACCTGGATTTCAAGAATTATTGGAGAACTGTTTTAAACAGGTGTAATTCAGAAGAGCACCAGTAACTCTATTGTCAAGGGATTTATCAAAAAGGTTAAGCTGCTTATTGTATCAAGAAGCAGGAACTCTCATTATATGATCCTCATTAAACAAGTTACTTTAGCATTTGATTATTCTTTCTGTACAAGTGAGGTGTAAGCTGTAGCTATCACAAAAGGCAAGGAGAGATCAACATGCAAGGTATGCTTCTCTGTGTATGCTAGGTATTACAAGATGCGTACTCATGAAAACCCTGAAACAGCTTTGCAGCAGACACCTTTCACTCCATACACTTCCACAGATACTCAACAAAGCATAAGGGAAATATATAATGGGCAAGGGTCTCCAGATTGCTGATTCAAACATGTTGGCATCTGGTGGGTTCACAGTTTCCAGTTACAACACTGGAATTATAGCTAAATTCAGGGGTTTTCTCCAGATCTCCAGGGTTGCCCTTCACAACAAGGTGATGGTTACCATCTCTGTGGGAACATCTACCTCCCAGATATTTTGATGCTGTTCTAAGGTAGCTCACCCAAGGAAGACATTTTTTATCTCTTCTCTGTCTTTGTAGAAGAGAATCTGGGATAATGCTCCCTGCTCCTTTCCACCCGATCACAGAGGGTATACAGTGAAAAGAGAAATTTGAATTTATACGCACCTCTAAAACAAGGTCTTTAATTTAAAACTCCTTACAGCTTCACTAAACTGTGAACATTCAAGCTGAAATGGTGTATATAATTGCTTTTAAAACACTAAAGCCCTGACTTGGATTTGCAATGCACTGATGTAATTCCAGAGTAGCAGTACTTGCACCAGCGCAAAACCAACATACATCCTATCAGAATGCACTTTCGCAGACTGTATTCTTTAATGTGCTCTTTTTCCCCATCCCAGACACACTGAAGTTATTATTTTTATAATTAGCATTAAAAAGCCTAAACTTTAAAAAATACAATAAGCACACAAGTAACACAATCCACATAAAAGACAAAAAGCATTTGTTCTTAGATTGACTTTTCCTTAGATGCATTTAAAATACCACATCATAAAATGTATGTGAGGAGACCATTTACTGCATGAGCAATTAAACAGTTTTCTCTTTCTTCCTTTATTTGTACAGTCAATTGGCTACCCCACAAACCACTTGGCCAAACAACCTGTTGGACTACTTCCAGGGAGCATTGAGACATCCACCAAAATATCAAAGGCTGTAATTGCACTTTCATCATATGTTCCAACTCATCCAAGAATAGTCAAGAAACATTAAAGACAACAATCTCATCTGAAGCTAATTACTCACAACTAGCTCAATACTGCCTATAGAACTCATCATCTTTGATTTTCTTCATTAAAGGACAGTCTCATCAGTTCCCATGTTTCTCAAAGTATTTCTTGAAAGGGTTATAATTCAGTGACGATGAATTCAAGGTCCTGGAATTCTTTAATTTTTTTACTCCACCGTCATACTAGGTTCTTCATAGTGGATCCAGCTTTGGTCATGACTACATTGATGTACTGACTGCTTGAGGAGAAGGAAAAAAAAAAAGCAACCCAAAACAACAACAAAGAACCCCAATACAAACACAAAGAAGCACTGCTAAGTTCATAAAAAGTTGTGTGGGGTTTTTTTCCAGAAAATAAAAGAAAGATTTTTCCAATAAAATTTGTTTTATGGCTTCTTTTCCCACACAAATTTTCACATTATTTAATAATTTTCTTTTTCCTCACAAAACATTGGTTGTAAACAAGTGCTGTTGCTCACATTTTACTTATAGGGAACTGTGGCACTTTAGAAGTCTGTGACAGAATGGGGAGTTTATCCTGGCCTCCAAAACACCAAGCTGGTCTTCAAATTACTGACAAACCTTTCCTATTGTTGCTCTCAGTAACAGCTGCAATAACTTTAGGCTAACCACATTCTGGCTGAAGCTATGCTAGAAACCAGACTTATTAAACCAGTGGAAACATTGCTGAAGAGTTTTCCTTAACCAACAGAGAGATGGTGGACAAGCTACTTCAAGTATTTCAACTTGCTACAAATATTTCACCAAGTTTTCAATGTAATCAGTGTTCAAAATATAATAAAATTTTAAAAATAGATAAATAGCAATAATAGGCAGAGGTCATATGGACCTACAGCACTTTTGACATAAGTCTCACTTGTCCCCTTGTAACTGCTTTGGTTAAAGTAATGCAACAGTAAAGCAAAGTGCACTTTTTGGTGTAACTGGTGGGACAGGAGCCACAGGGTTCACTCTTCTTACCCAGATGGGAGAAATTCTCAGCAGACCACAACCTGCTATTGTCTTCTACAGAAAACACAAAGAGAGGGCATTCCAAGAAGCACAGGGTGGCAGCACAGTGTGCTGAAGATGGTCTTTAAAAAGTTCTGGAACTGGCCGTTCATTAGTATTTGGTCTATATCCTGCTATCCCACAGTTCTGTCACTAAGACATATCAAACATCCTGTTTTCTAAAACGGAGGTCATACCAGAAAAACTTCTACACTAAGATGATTCCCAGTTACCTCCTTACACTTTCACATCTGAAGACATACAAAAGCAAACTGAAGTCCATGCCTTACTTTTTCCTCATGCCACACTTACCCCTCACATGTTGAGTAAGCTGCACAGCTCTTCCTTAACTACTCCAGCTTTTCCTCTCAATAATCCCAAACTCCTGGGGCTTCTGCTGTTTGCCAGCTCCCTACTGTAGCCCTGTTGTTCAATGACATGGTGTTGCTGTTGCTTGTAACAGGCCAAGTATTACCCTTGGTTTTGCATTTTGTTACCAGTGGACGTCTCTGGACTTGTCAGCCTGGGCCTGCCTGGAGCTCTGTTTGAGACTATCTGTAAGAGCTAACAACTAACAAACTGGGTTTGTTACCTCCGTTCTTTACATTTCACTTAGCTTATAACTATATGGTGCGAGGCTTTACTTTTAGGTAGCAGATGGCAATAACAAGTACTACTTGGGCTCCTAAACCAAAAAGCAACATGGAGGGCACAGGACAACAGTGTAGCCTTCTCGGTATGGACACAGGATGATCCTGAAGGTCACAGGGCTATAAGCTACTGGAAACCAATGGTCAGCGACTAGCCAGGAAAGGGATGAGTCCATGGAAGCTAGGTAAAACCAGCTGTAAAGGTAACCAAGGGCAAAGAACAAGTCTCAAACGTATGTCAAACCCACCATATACAGCAAATTGAAATGCAATGTGGAATTACAGACTACTGAAAAATGAGATGGATGTAGACCATGTTAGCAAACATAAAAGTACCTGCAAGCAGATCCGAAACTGAGGAGAAAGACTCCTCCAAAGATGGACTCAGAATACTCAGGATGCAGACACCTCACCAGAAACTTCCCCTTCGTCAAGGTGGAAAACACTGACCTTCAAATCCAGAGTGCCAGTGGAAGGCTAAGTATAGCATTAGAGAAAGGAGTCATACTAGAAAATGTGTGTATGTGTCATTGTAATTGGAATAATAATAATCCTTTGATTAGATAATTGAGATTTTAGTTATATTAACGGTGAATTCTTGGCTTTGCATGTAAGGTGTGTTCTTTTTGCCTATAACAAGAACGTTATGTGACAAACAACGTAAGAAATCAGTGAGAATTCAAGAAACCTATTCTCTAACTGGGATGCAAATATTTCCTAACAGTAACATGTTCACTGGTTCGTCAAATTCAGATTAGTTCTTCCTTGGAGAAGGGACAAGACAGTTTCTGAAGAGTCAGAGTATTTAATAGGCAACAGTACAAAGAACATAACACTTAGAGGAATAAAACTGTTAACGCCAACTTTTTTGTGCTTTTACAGCCTCAGAAATGGTGTTATTTCAAAAGTGATAGATTTCAAATCAATACAAAGGAGCAACTCAAACAGCACTCAAATCCCAGGCAGATGACACATATCACAGAACACCATTAACATATGGTGCTCATAAGCTGTACTACTGCCAGTTCATATTTGGAGAGGTTTATGGCTATGTTCTACATGGAGTTATCTTGTCTTAAGGTATCATACACATGGATCACAGTAACAAGATCCACACCTAAGAGAAACCACCAGCCTCCTTGCCAGTTTTGATTGTGAGCAATGGTAAAGAAGTAATGCTGTTTCTAACCCATTCAACCTACAGGAAAAAGGGCCTCATGAATTCCTGAAGGCTACATATCAGAACAAATGCCACAACCTGAAACAGACAGATCAGTCTCATCTCCTACTGATGGTTGGGTTGGGGGCGGGGGGAGGGGGTTGGCATTACCTTTGCTTTGTTTTGGAGCTGAACACGATTATTAGACTTTTCGATCCTCCAGTCTCCTTCAAACACAGTGGGCAGTCATCCCACAGAGCACCTGTGAAATCATTTCAGCAAAAGACTCTGGCCAGGCCTAGCACAACAAACTGATATCCTTCTCAGTAAATCAAAGGAGGTTTGACATCTACCACACGTCAGGTGCTGCCAATTAAAAAGCCTCAAAACAGTTGAATTCCTGAGGTTACATAAATAGGAATATCATATGAAATGAAATCGATAAGAATAAAGAAGCTGAATCCAAAAGTAAGGTTGCTGGGAAAATTGAAAATATGGCTCTATAATCCCTGGAAACAATAAAATCTAATTTTGATAGAAATCGGTATCTAACATGAGTTTTAGTTCTGATTTCAGCATTCTAAACTTCAGAGGGTGGTGGGGTTTTTTGGATAAGACCTTACTAATTGAGAACAAAATTCTCTAGAAACCACTCATTTTGCTTTTACCCTTTTGTTTTATTGTTAGACTAAGACACAGCAAATTTTGCCAAGAAAGGGTAAGATCGTGTATAATATAGTTGCTCTAGGGATGGTAAGAGACTATAAAAATCCTCCCAAAGGAAGGGGTTTGTATTTTTTGTAGCCCTATAAATATAAAGCAAATGGAATCACTTAAGAGTTGCTATTTGCCCTGTTGGTTCCTTTTCATCTTGTAAACTAAATGCAATAAAAGAACAAAGACTATTTTCTATTTGTAAGGATTGTTTCTCCATTACAGCTGCTCAGACACAGTTTATTTTCCAGTTGGTGAATTCAGACTGAAGAGGTTTCTGCCCCTCATCCCTACACTTGGTGCAACTTCTCTATTTTTCAAAAATACAGTATCATGTCAATGCTTTACATCATAACTTCAATGCAAGGTAAAGCCCTGAACTCTGCCTGCTGAGGAAAAGAAACAAAATGTTCTTTGAAAATTGCTAGAGAAAACTTTACATAATTTATATTCTCCTTTATGGGAGTTCTTGAGGAAATATTCAAAAATACAGTGAAGAACTTTAGTATATGCTTAATAATGCATTCCTAATTTACCTAAAACCACAGATATATTTAAAGGAAACCAGTAGCCTAATTTAGTAGCAGCTGCTGAATGTTTTCTACAGTAAAAACACACAAACACCCCAACCAACCAAAAAACCCACCTATATATTCACATACTGACTTGTATGTAAATGCATGTATATATTTCAGATTTTGACTGAGATCTTTTGCAATCAGCCTATGATCATTTCAGACTGTTGTAAAAATATCTGCTTAAATTTATTAGACCTCCATCTACATTTTTTGTCTACGTATCAGGACAAAGCAAAAGTGAAATTGATTTAGTGAGAATAACTTTATGGTACTTCATTAGTAACCCATTTCAGGTCTGAAAAAAACCAGCAAATGTAAATCATGCAGTTCATTCTCCTGGCTTCTCCTGGTTTATTTTTACTAAGTAAATGTATTGATGACAATGCATAGTCTTTAGAGAAAGGAGGCACAAAATATGCAAGAGTAATCCATCACGCAAAACTGGGAGGAAAGCAAAAATTTTGCTACTTATGAGAATTTTACCAAAAACACATTTTCCTCCCTACAGATTGGAACATGCAGGATTCCCTACTCTTCAGAAATACCCCTCTGAGAGAATTTGGATGAAAATACCCCAAATTCATCCTCACTGGCATGCAGTATTTATCCTTGGTCTATTTTTTAAAAACAATACTGGTGATGAAACTTAACAAAATGAAGTCTGTTGAACATGGTTCTACGCATAACCACTCAGGAAGACTTTTGGCTGTCGCAAGTTTCACCTTATCTCTTTGTATCCTTTTGTTTCAAACTCACTCATCGATTTAGAGATCATCAGGTACATAGTTAAGCCATTTGAATCGTGTATGCTAAGTGTGAAGTAGGAAGATTTTCACAATGCACACTACTGGACACAGTATGTTCATATACTTTTTAAGATTAATTGCGGCACGCTTTTCCCAGATATACCTTGAGAGAGGAGGATAATTTTTGATTGAGCTAGCTGCAGAAACATCTTGCAACCTCTTCGCAACAATTTGTTATGACCTTTCATAAATCAAAACAGTGTTGTTTAGCAGCCAATGAAAACATCTATACAGAGGACAGAGAAATTAGTCCAAATTCACAGGCAAAGATGATTAAAATCAAATTGAGACATCAATAATTGATCCCGGGTGTTCCTCTATTCTTTGACCCATAGCTGTCAGTTGTCACTGATGTAGTTAGATGGTTAGAAAGCTTTTTGGTTTTTTTTCTCCAGGTAATTTGTCAAGTTTCTAAAAGCTTTTCAGAGTCAAATCTAGGAACTCATGCAATAAATATCATTACTGTAGAAACCACAAAAACAAAAATCTTTTTCCAAGAATCTTAAATCATCTTAATCTGGAGCATTATAGATCATGAAAATAGCGATGGTTTGAGGATAAAAGTTGCTGCACTTTTCCTTTGGATACCAGCCATAACAGAAAAGATTTTTGTGACAGTTTTGAAACAGATATTGGAGGTACATTATAAAGTCAGCAATATACTTTGATCATTCCTGTACTATGCAGATGTGCAAACACTTCAAGAAGCCAAGAATTTTTCTTTACCTAAAGCATAGATGATCTAACACTTAAAGGATAGTAACGACCAAGTTCATCAGCAAAGAAGCACTATAGGTCCGTAACAGACTTTCTTAGTGCTTCGGTCTATCCACTTGTTTGCTTTTACCATTTTTCCTTATTATACACAGGGTCTGCTTAATACTTGCACTTGAAATTTCCAAGGGCAACCCCCAATATACAGGACAGGGAGAAGAGTTTGTTTTAAATATGCATTTGCTGAGCCATAACAAAAATTCTACCAAAACAGAAAGAAAACTTGTTACTATCAAAGGCCATGTTACATTAAGATATTCTGCTTAAAAGGGATTTGCTCATTAGATATTTAATCTCCATCCTTTGTTTTGCTACCAGATTCTAGTTCTACAACCATGGAGGGTGTGTAGCTGTAACAATAATTTTGAGGTAATATATTTAAACACTGCATGTCTATACACCATAAACTAGACATTTTTGTTTGGTTTTGGATTTGATTTGTTTTTTCAAAGACTATGTTCTATTACTAAGTACACGATTGTGACTCCATTCTTGGAAGAGGTTTTCTTCAGGATTCCACAGCTGAAGCAAGTGCACCCAAGGCAAATGTAAGCAGCGATGACCTCTTGTTGTGAAGACCTATAGCCTTGCTGTAATCACAAGTCTGAAGTAAATTTATAAGTCCAACATATGCAAACATCTGATTTCTTACTTACTTCAAAGTGGAGGCACAGGAGCAACATTTCTCATTAACTATCTAATAAGCCGGAGAGCCTTTCTCAGCAGGTCACCGTTAAAGAATGGACTACAACTGAGCACTTCTCTTCACCTCTCCCAAATTCCTGGCTCCCCTTTTCTGCTCTAACCTTCACCTTAACACATAAGAAGAACAAAACTTAAAAACTAAAAAAGAAAAGAGAACAACTGTGGAGTTTCCATGACTGTCAACATCCAATCTTTCTGCTTTGGCTTCTATCTGCTATCCCTCCCTTTTCCTGTTTGTCTCTCCCACTTGGGCTGTAAAATTCTTCAGAGAACAGAATGAATGCCTTCCTCTTGATTTTATGAAAATCTTAGAAAAATTCACAACTGTGTCATGCCATGAGTCAGATCACCACCAGGACGCAACCATGCTCATTCAGGATCAAAATAAAGACCTTATTACAACAAAGAAAAAGCTGCAGAGGTCAGTACCATTGCAGCTAACCTAGCAGAGTTTGGTCTGCATGGTGACCCTTGTGGTGATGCAGATCTGAGTTTTATTTTGCAGTGCATCGTCTATTCAGGGCATATTCTTGGTCCATAACAGTTTGTAGAAATCAGCCTTTAAAAGCTCATTCCCCTTTGTAAGGAAGTGTTGCAGTCTTCCCTGACACAAGAAAAGCACATGTAGAAAAAGACATCCAGTGAGACAAAAATTACTTCCCTCAACACACAGTGGCACTGCAGTGAGACTTACCATTACATTACACTTTCTCTTGTCATGCTGCCAGCTGAGGCAATTTGTAGTCTTTCCTATTTTTCCTAGAATTCTTCTCAGGGAACCTGCAACCCACTATGCCTGGGAACAGCAGGCTGATCCTAGCCGAAATATGAAATTAATAATACTCCAAATTAACAGCCAAAGGCAGAAGAACCATAGCTACTAAGCAGCAAAAAAAATTGTGTCATATTTGCATTAAGCAAATTATTATGCTTAGTTAATGTGAAAACAAAAAGAGAAGCTCTATTGACAGATGAACATTAATACTTTTGACATTTCCTTTTGTTCCAGAGGCCACGCACCAGAACTTCAAAGCAGCACTCCAGAAAACAGTAGCAGAAAAGGCTCTCTATAGGAAGATTTCTGTCACATCAGAGATCACACTGGCTTATTTAGAAGAGGGACATGTATGTCTTGACAGAAATACTCACTTGCTCTTGCAGTAAAGGAGCAAGCACAGGGTTACATGCAAATTTAAACTCACTGCCTCCTAACTTTGTAGTCTCAACTACACTAGCAGGTTCCAGGCTCTTCTGCTTTTCAAGCTGGAACTTCATACAAAGAGGCAAATTTTCACGATGTAATTAAAATCTTGCTGGAAATTATAATTTTCATATACTTCATCAAGCTTAAAGTCAGAGGCATTGGAACAGATCGTACGTTTTTAACTCCTGGATAACATACACTCTTTTCTACCAGCGCTCACCATTGTCCACGCAGATGTCCCCTACATTTATCATTAAATTAGATTAAGTCCACTATCTTTATGCTATGATCAAAGTAGGTGCAGATGTTGAGATTGTATGAGGCACAGACTGCAAAAAGTGAGATGGAGCTGGAGGAAAAAGTCACATTACCAAGTAACCTGGGTTATTAGTAATCAAACCTAAAGCAAAGAGATTATCTGCTCTCGGGATATTACCATTTCTATCTAATTTACTCTTGATGAATCCTACAAAAGAGAATATTGTAGACCTTTCAAAAACATTTCTCACCATTTTTTGTCTTTGGAAAAATTCACACAAATATTTCTTTTTTACTTCTTCTAAGTAGTATTATCTAAACCAGATATTTCCTTAACTTTTCCAGCTCTCTATATCATTATCTAGGAGACTGTCATCATGTTTTTCAGTAAGTAAGGACAGGATTTTTCCAGAAGCACCACTAGAGTTCATGTTAGCCAGTTTTTAGGGGTTTTTTTCAGTTCAGATGCCTGCTATGCAGCATGGAAGTATTTAACATGTACAGAAGAGTTAGGTAAAACTATTTTATCCTTTTTCCTTTTTAGTACCTAATTGTTTTCAAACTCCTGACAGAGTTAATTAGACAGAAAGAAAATTAAGAAAAAAAATTGTAGTGGCATTTGGTATTCTGAAGGCCCTGTTCTTAATTTCCTCCATTCTTTCATGTAATAATAGTTTTGGTTTAAGCCTCCGGATACATTGTAAATGGGACCGAGTTTGAATCCTTTCTCTTAATGGCTTTTCTTGTAAAACTGTCCAACGCAAATAAATATAATAGGTCCCATTAGTGCATAAGGTACTTGGAGGGGAAAAGCGCAGAACAGAAATTGATTAAACTTTGCAAAAGATTTGTAGCTTTAGAGAAAAAGTTCATTCAGTTCTCATCTCCCCTGTGATGCACTATGATAATTCAACCCACCAAGGTGTGTACATAGAGCTGAGTGGCTCTGGTTCCCCTTGCTTTTGGCTCACTATATTCAAGAGGTAATTAACTCTTGAGCAGCCATGATTAGATAGGTGACTGATTATATTACCTGTCCTTTTAGAACAGGGCATGAATTTGCAGGACAGGTTAAAAAAGAGAAACAGCTTCACACAACTACCAAAGGGAGCAGGTAGACATTAATGTAACTCCTAATCACAGCCAAATGCTGAGAAGCTGATCTGAAATTTGAGTTTTCAGATGACAACAGGAGCTAAACCTTACTGCATTTCAAGTTAGTCTTCAAGTGTTTTCAATTATCATGTTAATACAGACAATGTTAACATGCCAAGCTTAAAAAAGAAAATGGATGCACATCTACAAAAAGTCACAAGAACATTCAAATTCTCACAGGCTCAGGTGCTGTCTCTGCAGAGGACACACCAAAACCCCTCACCGAGAGAACATATTCTCCATTTTTAACATCTGTTTTCTTCCTTTAATGATTTTTCTTACCCCATCCCTCTTCTGCCTGCCCTAGCAACTACTTACTCCTTAGAAATCCAGGCAGCTGCTGATCCATTTAGTTTCTTGGGTTTTTTAGTAGCACTGCACCTGAAGAAGTTACTGTCTTGTACAGCCTGCTGCTGTGAGAAGTTATCCTTCTATTGACTGGCCTGTAGAAGCATTCTCCAGCTACTTTCAATCAACATGAGACAGGTTACCAAAGGCATACAATTTGAACTCATTAACCTAGCCTAGATCCTTTTTGCTTAACCAGGTGTGAGGTCATCCACATGACAAACTCAGCTGGCAGGTGTGAGAGGATGAAGACCTCTGGGAAGAAGAATGCGATAAGCAGCCAGTAACTATTGCGCTTCCTCTTCCAGCTGCATCCACAGCTCTCTCTCTAAAAAATAGTACTGATATCACTTGCAGAGTGTCACACTTTCCTCTGCAGGCTAACCAAACATGAACACGAAGTTATTACTAGCAGGCTGAAATCAGAGAAGAGCAACTCCAGTAAAGCTCTTCCTTAAGCTGTCCCAACTGCTCTGACTAGTCTCTGAGGACCTCCTCTGGCTACAACTTGGCATATGTAGGCTGTTTTCTCCCCTATTAGTGTACTATCAACATCATTTGATTGTTTCTCTTCCTGATGCCATGTCCTCCCCAGGTTTCCATAACTCTGCTCTCTTCCTCCCTAGGTACTCTGGTCCTGGTTCCAGCTAAACTGTGTTAAGTAAATGAGATCATTTGGGTGTCTTTACAGAGCAGTGCACAGTCACTCTCTGAGACAACATCTTTCAGTTGTTCAATTAGATAAAGAATTACTTGAAATTAAACTTGTGTTGAAGGTGCTTGTAAAATACCAGCTGCTCCAAGGTCCATGTAATTACCAGGCACCCCTGAAGCATTGCCATGCCTATATTGGCAGAAATATCCTTTGCAAACAGGCTCCCTGCAGTTTTCTTCTGTACCTTTGCAACATCATGTTTATCCGTGTCTCAGTACTTAAATATATCATACTTCAAAAAAGTCATGCCAAAATTTTAATTAAAATTCCTTTTTGCTACTTCCAATTAGATAGGAGAGTGAAAGTCTCCTTTTCCAATTTATAGAACCCCCTAATTTTGCCTCTATTTTTACAATAAATGCCAAAACATTGCAAAGTGTGCCCCAGATGTGTCATCATTTAGTGAAGTTCCACATGTGCAAAAACTGACAAAATTACAGCCAGCAAGAGGAAACAAAAGGCAGCTACATACAACTTATGAACACTGTCACTAGCCACAGAAGGAGAGACCAGGATATCTTGCAGAAGTTTGAGAATGAAACTCCTAACCAGTATGCCATCTAATTAGTCCTGCTGACAGAAAAATCAGTTACGGTGTTGCTGAGCAAGCGTGCTCTGAAGCCAAGCAAAAAATTATAGTGTTCTAAAGCTAAAGACTCTTGGTACCGACAGGATTCACTCCAGGTGGATGAGCAAGGGGGCAGTTAGAGCATTTTCTCCTAGTTTTCTGCAATTTTCAAAGCAACATTGAAAGGTCTTGACTAGGTGTGAACTAGTAAGAATAAGAATATAGACTAAGCACACATTAGCAAGTGGTGCAGCACAGTAGAAATATATCCATAGAGTGAAGCACCTGATGGTGAAGGTGAGATATCCTCAGGGCTGGGAATTCAGGGGCTTTTGCATCTGACTCCCAGCCGTCTGGTCCTGTGGGCTGAAAGCCCACTAGCAGATTGGAGCATATGTTTTGGTTTTATTGAAGCTCAGGGAAATCCAATTCACATGCTGTCAGATGGCTCCACACACCAATGGCTCTAAGCATGGTTGAACGGGTGATGTGTTTCAAAACTTGCTAACACATTAATGGAAACGTTAAACACAGAGAAGCAGCAACCGAAGCCTTACTTAAGGACTTAAAGCCTCCAGGCCACAAGATATGCATCTTTCTTCCTCACCCATTACTGGCCATCTTGGCAGGCTTAAGCATTTAAGTGATAACTTCAGGAGTGCCTTCACTCTAACAACTAAGCCACTTTTATGGGTATCTAATTTTAGGACTTCATATCTGATAGTTTTTATTTACATGTTTTAAAAAATGGGAAAGTGTAGTTGAGGTGAAGACATGTGGCAAGACTGTTCCAGATGGCCAGAGCTGTAGGGGAAAGAAACTGGATAACACTGGTGTGTTACAGACCCCACTGGGAAGAAATTAAAATGAATAAGTTAATGATAAATTATGAATGAAGTATGTGCCATGAATATTAACCACACACACTGTGTACTTTGTGAAACTGTCTGTCTCCAGATGAATAGTTTTGTAGCCACGAGACAGCATCAGCTTATTTAGGGGACATGGGAACACTGTAGGGAGTAGGAATCCTACAGAGCTACAGAAATTGTCCAGTGTTGTGAAAAACAGAAAATTATTCCTGATTTATACAGCACACTAAATAACAAAGACATTACAATTTTATGGCACTCCTAGGGATGCATGGGAGCCTATTTCAATAGCAGATTCAATTATCGTTAGTTATAAAGCATCAAGATTTACATGAACTTGGGGAAGAGGGAAAACCAGAGAGATACACAAGGAGCATCGCATCCCAGAACAACATATAATGGAAATGTCCCAAGACTCAAAAAAATGCAGGTAGAATTGGTAACATCAGTAAGAGATATTTTTGGAAGGGATACCTATATGACTTCAGAATGGTGGTTACTTAAGCTTTGGAATAAAACTCCCACACATCAACAGTAAAAATGAAAAATAAGTTGTCAGTTTCACTTTGCCTAGCAGGCAAGCTGCCTGTTGAGGGGACAGGAGGTCTGGGAGGGGAGAATCCCCTTTTTGAACTTTTTGGGGATGCACAATATTAAGCATAGGCAGTTCTATTGTTCCCTGTCCCCTGACAATTTTTTTACAACAGTATCAGGTATGAAGACTGTGCTGGCACAGGAGTCTGAAAGTACAACTCTCCCATAGCACTCTCTGAAGGCTCAAGTGTTTGTGGTCAAACACTTCCTCATGTAAACATAAAACATCCCAGCTTTCCACCATTCTGGCACATATACACAGTAATCAGGAGAACAGAACTGGCCAAGGAAGAGCAAAGAAATCACCCATAAACATCTGGCAGTGCCTGGATATGGAACAGAGTTATTTGATGCTTTTCCTCTTTGTTTTTACAGCAACAAAGAGGCTGAGCCAACACTGTTCAGAGCACAAGGTGCCCACATTAGCTGTTGCGGGCAAACATAATGAACTAGGTAACCAAGGGCACAACCAACACCACATGCTTTCTATCAGGACTTGGGCTGAGCTGCTGACGCTGTGCATGTGCAACAGGTAAGTGGCTGACACAGAACACAGGGCACAGATCTGGGAGTAGTGGCAGACAGGCTCCAGCAGCTAGAGAAATTAACTGCTTGCTACAGTGCTGCAAGTTCACTGAGGCAAGAATAAGGTTTAATTTTTACCTCTTGGCTTTCATATTTAAAGGACTAATTTGCCTTGCTTTGAATTACATCAAGGCATCCAGAAGTCTTTATGTTCCAGCCCTGCTTCTGAAAACATCACATACAACCCTACTGTAAACTTTAATTCTCCTCCAAAAGTGCAAGCAATGTCCCTTTTAAAAAAGAAATTGAAGCAAAAGCTCTTTCCAAACACATGGGATGTTATAGAAGTTATCTCGTTAGCATAAGGGGATATAAATATGAAGAATTAACATTTACTTCAAGAATAGAAAGCCTGAAGAAATCAGGACATGTATAGTTTACAAAATTGCCAGTCAAGCAAGAAAAGCCCATATAATGTCCAAATATCCTGGCAATAAAAATCACCTGTAGTATTAAAGAAGTGAATTCCTACTTACTTTAAAAAGAAAATTTTATCTAGGTAGACTGAAAAAACCCCTCAGGTTAATTGGACATAAGCCACAAATTTTAATCCACTTTGCAAACATCCAAAGTTGCTTGTGGTTTCTTTTGCTCATGGGGGCTTTTTTGTAACTTACTTTTGGAAATGACTAGGCTAATCGGGCCTCAATTTATTCAAATTGTGTGCTTCAGCATAAGAAGATAACCGTTTTGGCTGCTGTCTGTTATTATCTATGCTAAAACACCTTTACAGATATTTTATGGATTTGCTCAGTCTACTGCAACTCTTTGAAGAAGCACCTTCAATTTAGGAATGAAATGGTGCTGGTAGGAAGGAAGTAAGGTCATAACCATGGGATAATATGCTGTATCTTTCTTGAATATTATTTTTCATTACATATAGAGACAAAGAGAAATATGATTATAGAATTTGCTGTTGTAATAATCTGATCTAGCTGGCAGCAGAACCAGCTACTCAGCAGCATGGGCTTCAGTGCAGGGCTGTAAAGTCTTGGAAATTAATGGTGCTGCACGAAGGCTTGGATGGTTGGCAAGCAAGAGCTTCTGTCACAACATCCTGTCACTCTTATCTTCAGACTGATGTGAAATGTAGAAGCCCTGGAAGAGACCCACTGGAATGTCAGCACGATACACTTTCTGAGCTTTTGCTGTGTGGAACTGTTCTTATACCAGGAAAACACAGTAAGGCCGAAAGCAAAGAAAAGCAGATTACTAGGCTGGCAGTATTTTACAACCACTATCTGCCTATCAGCAGAAGCTATGAAAGTGAAAGCCAGCACAAATTCAGGCAGCGCAAAGTCAGGCAGCAGAGCCAGGGTGAGCAGTGGGGACGGTTTGGCTGCATAACAGCCTAAACCTCACTGTGCTGCATCTGGCCAGGGAACCTGCATCTGCAGCCTCCAGAGGTGCAAGTACCTCAGAAGGCCACACACAGCTTTTACTGGTTAAAACACAGTGAGCTGTGCTCTCTATCCTGTTTTCCAGAGACATACATGCTCATTAACTATTTAACTTTTCATCTGTCCACTTGTCACCTCTCAAAGAAGTCCTTAACATTATCTAATCAAGTAGCAGATACTCGGAGTAGATGTTTCCTGGCAAGGATAAGTTAAGTGAGTTGAAACAAATGAGGTGTTGCTGTCCATAACACAGGAAAGTAAGCAAATGATTAATAGTCCAGTGAAAGATTATCCTCATCTGATATTTCCACACTTGTGAGAAATCCATCCCAGCTGCAATTTAATGCAACTGTTGTCTATTTGGAGTTCCTACCAACTCTGCTCAAGTACTTTAATAATTATTCACATCTATTTTCAGTAATCTTTAAGAATTAGCATGCAAATACCTCAGGGACCTAAAGGCTTGAAGCTGAATTGTTTAAAGTACTTTGTTTTCCAAGCGTAGCTACTACAGGATGGATAGCAAAAACCTCTACCCTGCGAGACCATGAAGTAACCTGCCAAACAGTATCAAAGAGAAAGACTTGCTCAAGAAGCATGAAGATATACTTCAAGGCTAAAAACTTTTCTGTAGTCTGTGAAAGCTGGCGATGGCAACACCAGTCAGAACAAGGAGGGGAGGAAAATGCCTTTCTTATTCTCCATGCTCTACTTCCACAAGGATGGAAAAATATAACCAACAGGTTCATAACACTACAAAGTTTCCTACAGTAGAATGATCCTCCTGACATGTTTTTAACTGCAGATATTCTACTAGAGACACTGGTAAACACCATGCAGGAAACAAGTACACTGCATCCAGAGAGTTTTTCTTAAAAATATACATACCATGCAGAACAAGTTAGTGCCTATGAAATCAGATAGTCAGATTCCAAAATGTTGCTCATATGTCTCTTGCTTTCTAAATGAGGCTTTCCTGAATCCTTCTCTGCAAGAATTAGCCACTATCACATTTATGGATAGATTAAGGAAACATTCAGGATTGCGCTTAGCTTGGTATTGAGGGCTATATTCACAGGCAGGTTTTTGAGGATACAAAGCACAAGAACAGAGGATATTTTCCTTTCATAGAGGAGATTAACCAATAACATTTTCGAAAGGCATTTATAGGTTCATCAAACTGAAAGAGGAATTAAACATGCAAGTGCAGAGTGAAACCATTTATATTTTACTCAGAGATTGGAAAAAAAAAAAAAAAAGAAACCAAGCAAAAAACCCACAAAAACCAAAAACTAAACCACCCAAAACCAAAAAAAAAATCAAAAAATAACCCCCAAACAAATAAAAGATATGAAGTTTATTCCTTAAAGGCAGCAGTTAATGCCTATCTTAAAGAAATTAAGGCTAAATTCCCTATGGCAGACCTCCCAGTGGTCTAATCTCAACATCAAACATCAGAACTTTTGTGAAGGTGAGCAATGTCCAGTGTGAAACTGGTGATTTACTGGATTAATCACTAAGCATCATTTTCTCATGTCTGCACTGACCAAAGGTTGCAAGAAATCTGTCCTAATATATCTTTCTCCATTTCTCACACTGTTTAGGTAAGCTCCCGCAAACAAGTCAGGAATTCTTACTAAAATGAGACAGATTTTTTGCAGTTCTGTATTGTTATTAAGAGGAAAAAGGCATGAAGATTCACTGTAAAAATCCTCTCATGAAGGGAGTACTGTTGTGGTATAAAGGAATAACTGGGGGGGGGGAGAAATTGTCATTAACAGGTCATCATGAGAACTCTGGATTCTTGTATGATATATTACTTTTTTTGCAAGTTCTTCCATGCCCATCTCTTTTCCTAGAGTAAGAAGAGTTCTGTTACCTTCTGGTACTAAAGGGGTGGGGGGGCTGTGTGGGGAAAGAAAAATAAACAAATTAAAAAGGAGACCCACAGGAAAGTGCCAAGATCTGGTGAAGTTCATCTAGTCCAGGAAGTTTCAAAGGGTAAAGTTTATAGGGATAAACAGTCCCTCTCCTACAGAAAGCCTTGTTTCTAGAGAGGGAAATCAACTGACCACTCCATCAGTTACCCAGGATGACAGATCAAATCTTCCTTCATTTCCTTCCTCTTTACATTACACTTTGTGTACCTTCTGATATATGGGTAATCTACGTAATAACAGGTGTCCTACCTTACGGTAAACTTGCTAAGGAAAAGCCCACGGAAAATGACAAACCTGAAGATATAACTTTTTTGGTACATTTAGGGAGGAAATCTTGGGGGAAAACAGTTTCAATCTGTGCCTCCCACTGCTCACTTGAGTGGAAAGACTCAAGGAGAAAAGACTTAAAGACGGGTTTCTCCGGGGAGCAGGAATACTGCACCTGCAGTGAGTGCAGAGAGAATGCTTTATGTCAGTGCAGTTACTAAGACCTTTGCAAACATTCTCATAACCACAGTCCTTGTAGGATTTTCACTATTTTTTTCTGTTGAGTTGTTGTTGTGGTTTTTTGGTGGTTTTTTTTTCTGCTTTCCCTTTGCTCTTTATCCTTCAGATTGAGCGAGCCATGGATGTAGTAAAACAATTAGCTTGGTGTTCACTAGATTTAAAGATAAGCCATTAACAGATAAAGGGGAGGAGGCTTGTACTAAATACCATACCAGAGGTACTGAAGACGCGTGTGTTGGTATAGACACAAAGAAGGTGAGGCTCATTTAAAAAGCATTCCATATTAATCATGTCTCTTATGATTAAGGAAATGGTGAGATTCTGCAAGCTAACCTCTGAACCTAACCTACAATCATTTATTCCTCTAATTTCTTTGTTTGACCTTTCAGAAACCCAATTGTACCGTAAGAACAGCAATGATGCACACTGTCAGAGAAGAAAGCAGGGACTGGTCCCCAGGGTCACTAATATTTTATTCACACACTATTTAGTAAACTAGTCTCTTGGGGTGGGAGGGACAAAAAAAAAAAGTTCTCTTACAATATCACAGCATTTTCTTGGAATTTTTGTAACATCTTTTTTTTCCAGGTTTTGCATTAACTGTCAACAAAATCAAATGCAGCAAAGTTAGCAAGTAAACACCTAAATAGTAAACTTGACCATTATTCCTAGGTTCTGTCTTATGGCTGGGTCAGTCTTCAGTTGTTGCTTTTGCAATACATTTTTAAAACACCTCTTTCTGGTTTCCTTTAAGTAATCCAAGTTTGCTCTTCGTTGTGGAAAACTAATTTTTCTTAAGCAAGTCAACATGATCCTCCATTTTCCTCAGCCTTTAAAGCCTTTCCCCCCTCCAAGTCAGATAGAACTACCAGGTTTCCGGATCTGATTTCAGCAAATCATGGGTTGGACATTTTCTGAACAGGGACTTTAACAGGTTGAACACAGCTGAGGAAAGGAAGTTCTGTAGACTAATATTTCAGCTAATGCGTTCTTCATAAGGCACTCAGCCAAAACATTCATCTGCAGAATTTCCTTCCTAGTTATAGCGAGATTTACCCTGGAGTGTTTATAGTGATAGATGTAGCTTTCATGAGACCAGCTCTCACTAACTGTCTCAAATGCAGGCAACAAAAACTACAAACAATATATAACCTGCACCATGACCATCTGTGCCCAGTGTCTTTGCAAGTTTTCATCATTTTGTCTGACTGCTCATCTTTCTGAATCATTTTTCAGGAAACAGCCACCTCCCACTGGGGAATTTCCTTTCTTCTATAACTTGTAAAGACCTCAGCTACAGATGGCAATGACAACGTTTCAGTTCACCTGGGATTTTGATAGTGAGTGTTCACTGTTTTATCGAGCTTAAGGAAAACTTACTTAAGACTATATTTCATCATCTTTTGGTGTTTATTTTAGGAATAATGGCCCCAAAAAAGTGTTTTTTAGCTCAGCTGACATTTATGACAGAACAGTTCTCACTTCAAAAAAGGGCACTTGAGCTTTACCTCACCACACACAACTTCAATTACTTCTAAAAAGTATCTTCTGATTTGGGGTGGAACATCTGAATTTCACCAGTTAAGGTCCAGTTTGAATCTTGCATCAAGTTTACACTGAAGCAGTTCTAATGATTTTGGTGGAATTACTCAATTTGACAGTAAATATGAGATCAGTGTTAGAATATGGAGAAAACCCCTTTTCTTCAGGAATACAAATGTCTAGATATTTTTTCTTTCATACAATTAAAGTCCATGTTAATAAACCAATTCCTTATTTTAAAAGTTATTCTACCTAGATCAGACCACAGATGGTGTTTCTGCCTTAAACAGAGCATGTGTTCTGTAAGCAAAACATTTAATACTGTGGGTAAGGCAGGATTATATTGGAGACACTGTTAATTTAAGTGTTGAATGCTTTTAAGAGTTGAAAGTGTTCCCTTGTAACTGTTATTAATTGAGCATATGTTATAAATTACATGCATATAATGTAAAAAACAGATGAATTCTGTCTAATATCTTTTTTCAATTAAGAGATTAATTGGCCAACATGTTAAAAAAAAAGCCAAGATTAGGATAGGTAAGGCTGCATTCTGGTCAAAAATAAAAAGTTATTTAAAGGACTCAACCAAGGATTCCCTAGTAAAATCAGTAGCTATTGGGGCAGGTGGGGTGACGGTTCTTTGAAGCTTCAAAAAGTCATTTATAAATTACACTTGCACTGAATTTACTTTTTTTATTTACAGACACATAAATGCTGATATTCTTGGTAGCAGCTGAAAATCTCACATTCAGATGGAAAGCCACAATATTTCCTTCATGGAAGGGCTGGACAGGAACTGGATATTTTGTCTTAATACTTTTTACTATACTGATACCTTAACCCTTTTTACTATACTGATACCTTAACCCTTTTTACTATCCCATGTGGGCTGTAAAGCATTCAAAGCCCATTTAAAACAGCAATGAATTTATAAGGCCTCCATTCTGCACCCATTTTTTACTGAAGAAAAAAGAAAAACAAACCAACAAACCAACCTCAAATCTAACGACAACTGGCTGGGAATATCAGCTGTATCAATTTTAATTATTTTTAGTTCCCAAGCAAAACATACAAAACAGCAACAAAAAAACAGCACCCAATATTATATGAGAGAACCCTTCAGCTGTCCCAAACAACTTCTCTGCAGCTACCAGGGTCTGGCAAAGACTGCTCAGCAATGATCTTTCCTGACAAAATTACAGCTGGACAAGAAGAACTAACAGTGGTAAGAAGTACTTTATGATTCAGACACAGATAAATTGAATTACAAGTCTGGAACACCAAATAACAAAGAGCTGTAAATAAAGGTCATAAATGTTTCACATCAAGATATACACAAAGGAGCTGTAAAACATTGCTGTGCATGCATTCTATTCATGCATACACCAAATGAGTACTAAGTCTTGTCGCACAGCTTTCCAAAGTGTTACAAATACTATATAAATAAAAAATTACAGACCCTTCAGCTAGTAGGATAAAGACTCTTCACCTAGCAATCAGATGAAATCCTAGAGATCTCCCTCTTCAACCTCCAAACCCCAAAAACATCAAAGGATCTTGTTCATCTTTTCCAGCCACTTTCAAGTGTTCATGGATTACTGGTTTACCCAAGTATCAATAAATCACAAAAGAAACTACCCCTTGTGTTACTGTTAACTTTATGGAAACCAGGAAATGATGGAATATTCACACTATGGCTTGGTCTGTTAAGATTGGGTAACTCTGCAAAGCACCTAGAACTACCTTCTATGCTATGAATCTCCCCATGAATACACGCTTCAACAACCATTAGCAGTGAAACATCTTCTGGGAGTTGAGATTAGGCCTTCTAGTCTTGCTAAATGCTTTCTAAGGATTTGAAAGTTGAAAAGTACCCTTTCCTACTGAGGAGATCACAACAAAAATAAATAATCAGGGAAAAGGAAATGCCATAAAAACAACTTTTGGTATAATAACGTTAACACCTTACGATGTTTACAGGAGGGAAAACAAACTGAAGTTAACTTCTCCATAGGTCTAAAATAAGCAGTAAAACCTGAAACCAAAGTCCAGGTCTTCCAAGTCTCACTCCTTCACCCAAGATACTAGGTCTCAGTTGCCTTAATTAGATGCATAAAGGAAAGGTCAAAGTATGGACTGCTTTCCAATTTAATATATGCTAGAAAAGAGCTGAAGCAAATGTCAGCCTTAGCCCAAACATCATAACAAACTGATGCACGAACTGAGTTTTTTTGACCTATAATTTATTGAATAGACCAAAAATATCTTTCAGTGGGCTTCGAATGAAGTCTTTAGGGAGTAATCTTGGCTCTGCTGGAGTGAGTAGGAGCTTTGAGTTCCTTTAGCAACAAAGTCAATAGTTAAGCAATGAAGCAAACTGTCCAGAATTTACCGCAGAAAATATTCAGGGCTTCTCACCTTCAAGTTCAGCTTTCACATTTAAATTCTACTGAGGATAACTACAGTAGTCTGCCAATTTCAATCTGCAAAAAGGCAAGTGGAGCCAGCCAGACTCCTTCTGTGCAATCTACTGGAGACAGCATCACAAAACTTCTGTGCCTCACTTCACATCCTCTGAAGTGGCAGACCACTACATCTGACTCACAGGCACACACAGCACAGGAATCACTTCAGCCACATTGATGGAGGTGCTAAGACTGCTATGGTAAGGACCACAAAGAAACAAACAATAAGAAGAAAAACACTCCACACTTCACGTAAACAGGAGACACTATCCTAGTCCCAGGGAAGCCAATGATAAAACACTGACGTCAATGGGAGCACATTCAAGCCTCAATTTAAGTTAAATATGAGGAGCAGTGTTCAAGCAGTAGTTTTTGTCTTCCCCTTTGCCCTCTTTATAAAAGTGATCAACTCCATCCTCACTAAATCATTCTCATGTTTGTCAGCTTCCTGCCTCTCCCTGCTTGGTGGGATCCAAGCAGCCAAGCTGTTTATAGATACACACAGACTTGTGCATGATTTTAATTTTATTTGATTCTAGAGAAGACTTGCCAGTGGTGGTTTCTGACACTACAGGATTCACTCATTTTCTTCATTCTCCTCATATTTGCAAAAGCAGTGGTAATACTTTCAAACTGTAAGCTTCCTGTGTATGTGGCAGGAGATATAGTCCATAAATATTTGTAAGAGCACCCATAAGCACTCCTTACAGTTTTAAGAACTTGATTCAAAGACTTCCAAAGACACCAAGGTACCCACAGGTACAGGAAGGTATCGTGTCAGATCCTCAAATAGCATTAAAAGACATGGATATATAATCCCCCATTGATTTTAGAAGTAGACAACCTCCTTGGGTGGAATTACAGAACTGTAAATCCTGCTAGCATGTACTTGCATCAATACCTATTAATTGCACTGAAAATGTGGACTAAGGATCTTTGCTCCCATGGACTTTTCCTGAAGCACAGATAGGCTTTTAAAAATTCGTCTTAGTGGCTCCTAATAGCCCAAAATGGATGATTTGAAGTGGATTGATGCTACTGAGATACTGAACACTAACATCAGTTAACCACAGGTGCTGTCCTTCAAAGTTCAATTTCAGTTCAACAGTCACAGCTTCCCAAATGCCCCAGTCCCACGTACATTCACCTAGAGATTTCCAGCCACTCAGCAAGGTTCCACTGAGCATCTTACTTCTTTTGATTTATGAGTCTTTCCAATAGGCAAGAGTTGAAGTAAGGCCTGAACCTCGTGGAGAAAGTCAGGGCAATGTCATAAATATGCTTGTGTTTGTTTCAGTATGTGGCATTTGCTGCTTGTTGAGTAACTGAAAGTCTCAAGGACTACAGTAACTGGGAAATGAACTGGGAAAAGGAAGCATACAGGGAACAATGCAACTATGAGCCTTGTTCCCTATATTCACCAAATATCCCTTCTTCTTTCTCACATATGCACATTTGAGAATAGACAAAGGGAAAGATAGGTTTAATGCATAAAAGGAAATCGAGTCTCTCTACCCAGTTTGTCTTTGCTGTATAGTCATCTTTCTGCTCCGGGTGACACAGGTCTTTCAGAAGCTGCTTATTGAAAATTTCAGTATTTTATGAGCTTAATATTGAGACCAAGTGATCTAAAATATACGACTTCCTGAATAGCTGCACATAGATCTTTGACAGTATTTTTGCCTCACAGAGATGTTACAGGGGTGGACTCTTCCTCCCCCCAACTCCCACCCAGATATTTTCATTATTGTGATCTGAACTTCAGAGAAAGATCCAGGAGAGTAGCAGTGCATCAGCCAGGCCTCACGCTGGCTCCTCTCAAGGGTGGGGAGCAGGCAGTCCAAATCTATCCTGCATGGCAACGGGGGCCTGTCCTAATTACTAACAGGCTGTCATAGCAGTCACCAAGCTATGTGGGGATCTGAAGATGATTAAGTATCCCCTGACATCACTCCAAAAGACAGTTACTCACCCTCTTCCAGCTTCCCCCTTCTATAGGTGAAGAAAGGCCACAGCTAACATCACTGCTTCTGCAGTAAGGCCAAAATCCAGAGGAGAAAGTGATGGCTAACCACACAAGCTTCATGATACAAACTTTGTTCATGAATATAAAGCATTCCTAAAGTACAATTAACAGCTGCTGCTTCTGAAACTGCTAACATCTGATGATTTATCATTTGGTTTACTTACCACCATTTCAAAGCCTTATCTTCAAGAAAACAGGGCAGATGAGCACAGACTGTTTGATGTCTCATTTTAGTACTTGGCTCTGGAAGTATTCTGCTTATTTGCTGTTCAAATATAATGTACCCTGTAAAATAACAATGGATTCAGTTTACACTTCAGATAAGCTGGCTTGGTTTGTAAAGGTTTCCCATACAGAAAATACTGCAGAAAAAAAGCAAGTTGGAAGCCTCCAAGCACTGCAGTCTTCTTGGATATTAGTTCAGCTTTGTTCATAGTTCCATGAAAGGGACCTGTCTGATATGGGCAGACCATCACAAAATGTCTACAAAAGACACCTGTTTAGCAGAGATGGCTAGCAAAAGCTGAGCATGGAGAAGGCTTTGGCACACTGAATAAATTCTGTGCAGTCACATCAAAGAACATTCGCAGGCAACCCAAAGGAAGTCAGCAGAAACTCCAGTAACTTAAGGAGTGGGAGACCACAATATAAGCTGTTGGCATTTACGGAAATTGCAAACATAAATCAAATACAAAAAATAGCACTTTAAAAAAGAATTTTATTTATTTATTAATAAACCATTCTTCCATAATCTAGACCATACACTGGCACAGGCAAAAACCTATCAATTTTCACTTTCTCATTTTGGACAAATTTTGGCATCAAATTAAAAGAACTTGAATTTAAGAAGAGCGTCTAGCGAGTGGACCATTTTCTTTAAAGAAAGAAATGTTAACAGATAAGTCTTAACAAAAAAAATTAAGCAGAAGGCAATTCAGAGAGGTTTGTCAGAAGCTCATAATATTGTCAGTGAATAGCTGGTTCTCAAACTTTACTGAACATTTTCCAGCAATGTACTTAGTATGTGACCTTTCTAGGGCTCTACAGTTTCCCCAAATGTTTTCATAGCTCATAAAATGTTTAGGAAGTGTTTATAAAAACTGCTTGAGGAAACTATGCCACAAAGAACTTGAGCTTCGTGTCTCAGCAGTCCAGCTTTGATTTAGTTCTCTTCTATGGGATTTCATTTTGCAAATGCCCCACTAACATCTGCATGCAGGTCCTCTTGGGATAGCACTAAGATATAGTCCAGTTTTATGTATATTACTTGGCCAGGTTCCTCCGGCATGTGATGGTTGACTTGCCTCCCTCATGAAATCACACATGCAAGTGTTCTCCACACATATACTTACTGATGGCCACTTTCAGTGATCTGTGTTGGGAAGAAATATGATGTCATAAACACCGCTGCAACATCTGCGATGGATCGTTTTGGAGCCCGACACATAAACCACCAAGCCCAGAGAGCACTCTTGCATCAGAAGTCCATGACTGACTGTGCTTGACCTACCGCCCTGCAAGCTCACCCCGGCTTTTCTATACATACTCAAGCAGCTTGTTTGAAAACACACAGCCAGAGAAGTGTCACAGATGATCTCTCAGTATGTAGCTCTCTGGAGAATGTTTGGAGAGCGCAACAATGAAACATGATCATGCAAGAACAATGAGGTTTAAAATCAACATTTTACTATGCTTAATTAACTAAAACCAATATTCACAGTGTTCTGGTGTAACTCTAGTCTTCAGCCACAGACTCATGACTTCCTGAGTCTTGGATATTAATTAGCAATTATCAGTAGCTTATGAATATGCTCAGGATAAAGGAGCTTCTTTCCCATAGAAAGACCCTCCATTGATTTCCTATACTGTAGATTTGAAGTTAAACATCACCAAACCAAATAAAATAAGAAGTTGTTCAATCATAATGTATTTTACTTATAAGAAGACAATTCTGTTGGTACATGTTTTAAATATAGCTATCTTTAAATTTTGTACTAGTAAGTACAAAGGGAACATAAGCTTGCTAACTGATGTCCCTGTCCACTTTGCTAAACAGTCATGTATGTTTCATTAAGATCTTCTTACAAGAGTTAGTTAAAGAACAAGCACTTAAAGTCTACTAATGTACCTACCTCCATACATCTAAACTAGTTACTAAGGCACCTTGTGAAGAAACACCAATACTATGACTGAAATAAAGTGCCATCAATAACAGTGGCAAATATTTTATTCCATTTTACTGGTAGAGATTCAATTTTCTTCTTAACAGAGTCACAGAAGCATTATTTGTAATAAATTATGGTATACACATGAAACTTTTAGCACATACTTTTGACAAAAGAACTTTTCCAGTTCAAGGATGTTTTATGACACAAAAAAACCCGCACTCTTTTTCAAACCCAGGAATCACTTATGTGATTTTTGAATGTCTAGTCAAGTGTATGTATTCTCACCCCTGTTGATTAATTATCCACTCCTAAGTAGTAAATAAGAAATAGTCATTATCCTTGAGGGAAAAGCATGACATATATATCAGGTGTTAGACATAAAAACCAGCTTCAACTGGTTATTTGGTTCCCAGACTCAGGAATTAAAATGAAATAGTCAGTAGAAAACAACTACCTTGTTCCTAACTCTGAGGACTACAAGGCTCTTTAGGAGTTGCAATACAGCATAATGGTGCATCTTTCATTAGACTTCAAGTTACCACTAAGCTTGAACCATTTGGGTTTTGGCTCCATCAGCTGTGGGAGGGGCAGAGGAAAAGTTAGTGCCCCTTCTACACATTCTTGACTGCGACTCATTTCTGAGTAATGAACAAATTGTGAGAAGAAATTGTAGCATGCCTCTCTGATCTCTGTCTAAAATGAGTTCCATTAAATTTTTCAGAAACCTGTAGTTGCCTGCCTTTTTCAACAAAGGCCTCTCTGTAGGGCACACCCACCACATTGTATCACCTGCTTTACTTCATTTTAATTCCCAACCGAAAAAAGAAAGCCTTCAAATAATGCTCTCATTCCTGTCCACCTTGACTGGATGACCCAATCCAAGTATTTCTTATCCTCTTGGTAGCTAAACAGAAACACAAAAAGCACAAGAACAATAGATCTGAGAAATAAGGTCAAATGAAAGAAGTCTGACTTGTGGCAAAGTGTGACTTTTATTACTTATGAGGGTTTGCAACTTTTTTCTTTTAGAAATTAGCCACATACTGTGCTACAAGTGGTTACAGTATATTAGTTGAGTACACCCCACAAATAGCTTCTTTAGTTATAGGTTCTGAAAATCAAGTTTTGGGTGTGCTTTGCTGCTGGTAAGGTAAACCATAAAAGCATGACTGAGAAGAATTATTTTGCAAGCATAGAAGAAAACAAAAAATATCATTCTGCAGTTATGAAAGAAGGCTTCAGAATATTGTCAAATTTCTGCTTATGGAAACCATAAGAGAGAAAGGATGACGCATTAATATGTAAAAATGTATGTAGCTCATTCTCTGTGTGCCTAAACAGCACCTGGCCTCACGAGCCTTATTTCTTCATGGACATAAACCAGGTAAAAATCACATCTGCCTTGTTCAATGGGTTAGACTGGAAAGTCCCAATATTTTCCAGTAACTGAAAGTCTCGTGCACAATTCCTCTGGAGCAAAAGTCAACTTAGAAATGCAAAACCAAAAAACACACCTTCCTTCCAATGCCCCATGACTTTAAACAGGTATGGACGAAAACATCCAGCAAATTTTTATGTCTACAATAACAGTACAAACTGGCACAAGCAATATTTCCAATTAAAAAGAGGATGTCTCATTTGAGGTGGTTACCCAGTCTGCCCAAGGTCCATTGCATAGCCACTTTCTTTATTGCCCTCCTGTATCCAGAAAGTAGTATAGTTGAGATGTGCGTGCATAGCCATGCTCTGAAAGTCTGTGCTCACCACTTGTCTTGAGAAGGGATGCATTTTTTGCTACTTAAAAGTCACAGAATTAAATCATAGGTGAAAACAATATACTACTAGCATTAAAGAGGATACTTATCAAAGTTGCATAGCCCAATTCCTCATTATTTAATTAAGAAAACACCTATTGACATCTCTACTCTTCTTCCTTCTCTGTGCTTGGCAATTACACGGGTAGACTGAACATAACCAATTCTACATCACCGTCACTTCACTGTTCATTTTAATAAGGGTAATAAAGCTATAATAGTATAGAAATAAGTATCACTTTCAAGGACCTAGTTTCCCTAGGTGCTTGATACTTGTCTTTGTGCTTCCTCAAAATAGATATGGTTTCATCAAAATATAAGCCAACCTAAAACTGCTGGAAGGGATAAAATACATGAAGGACATGATTTAAATTTACTGTGCTTAAGGGGTGCAATTCCCTCTTTGCTGAGCTAAGATATAGTCCTTCGATCATCATTGTCAAGCAGGAATGAAAGAGGTGATCAACAAGAAACATTGCTAGATCTGGAAAGCAATTCACAAGAAAAAATACTCTAAGGCAGCTCTTTGATATTAGACATGACCCTTTATGGTCATAGTGAGATCATTCTTTACTGCTCAGAAAGTTCTTCGCCACACTAAGACAGATTGCTCATATTTACCTTTCTTTTTTTTCTCTTTGTATGAGAAAACTCAGGTGTATTTCAGAAATCCCCCTTTAGCTAGCTTCACAACACTTACTTTACCACCATGCAATTAATGCTAGACACACACATCTACAAAATTAATTCACTGGCATATGGTAACTACACTAACGAGCTGTAACTGAATAGCTTTCTTTTAGAGGTCAAACAAATAGAAGACTATTATTTAAAGCAAATCAAGTATGTGAATTATAAGTAAAAGCTTCTAAATAGATATTTTTTCCAAGGGTTAAAGTAACATGGCTAAACAAAGATGGAAGGATGAATACCTGAACAGAACCTAGGGCGTCTATGGTACCATTCACCAGCCAGCATTTCTGTAGAACCAGCAGGATGACCATGAACTCTGTTCACAGGAGCGCATTCAGTCCTGCAGTCCTTCCACTCCAAACTAGTTGGGGACCTGCACTGCCCTTTAACAGCTGCTCCAGAGCACGTATCATTTCCCTCACCTAATTGAACTGACAAGTAGAGCCATCCAGGTTATTTGTTTGTAATTTGCCCAATCCATGAACCTATGGCAATGATTGCAAGAAAGGTGTTCAGTGTATTAACTAGACCAAAAGCAAAACACTTTCATACTACCTGAGCTGTGACACAGTTGACACTAGGATAAGCTAACGAAAGGATTGATATTGTGTGCTTGAGCAGAATTCAAAGAGCTTTTTCATTATTAAACCTGTCATTTCTCAGCTATGATGCATTTCTGTCATTAACTTGGGAATTGTGTTACAATTTTCTGTCCCATAAAAGTATGACATTTCAATTGATGTACAATGTCTTTAACTGGATGTCAGCCCACTACTTAAAAGGAGGTATCTTGCTTGGTTGACGCAGTTATGTTTCTGCCAGCCATGGAGCACAGACAGCCTGGTCTCATGTGGTTTTACTTGTGCGTTTGTTTCCCTCTTTATTGCAGATTCCACACCTGAATATGTAATCTTCAATGGTGGTGTGCGTGCTTGGCCGGAACTGAAAAATTTTATGCTCCAGCCTTGCATTTCCCCATACATAGATGAATAAGAAGGATTTACACACATAGAGTACTTCTGACCTCCTGCTGTGAGCGGTATTTCAGCAAGATGTCTTTTTTTGGCAGGAGTCGGGGAGAAGGGGAAGAGGGAATTCCCACTTTTTTGTAGTGGGTCTAGGACCTCAATAATTTAAGGTAAAGTGACCAAATGATCAACAGAAGTGTCTCATGTCCAATACTTCTCAAAGCTACATCATTGTACCTCAGATTCTTCTTGCTACAGCTTCCACACGTTTCATTGTACAACATAATCATGAAAGGATATCCAGTTTTTAAAAAATGACCATGTTTATTTACTATGCTTAGAAAGTTCCTTACTAGTATTTAAGATAACATGAAATGTCACTGAAACTAGACCTGCTGTGCATACTATCTATCTATACATACAATATCTAGCATCTCATTGTCTGTTTTCACCAGAACACATTTCTGCCCAAATAGTTTCTGGCCTGACAGCTTAATATTTACTAAAAAATTAATTCTTAGACAAGTCCAGTTCCTATTCATGATTACAATAGTATCAAAATAGATGAAACCTAACTTCAGTATGTACTCACTAATCACAAAAGCAAAATGCCACTCATATCCTCTTTCTGCATTCCTCTGAGCTATTAAAACTGATCTTTTGATTATGCCATTGCATAATCAAAGAAACATCATGAAACCAATTTCAGTATTGTCAGCCCTAATTAATTTATATATAATTTTTATATTATATATATTACATATATTATATATTTTGTATTTCCTTTCTGAGGGACTAGAGGCCAAGATAACACACTGCTTACATTTATTTGTATTCTTGGCACTCTATGTGGCAACTCTAAAAGCAAAACTTCTCAGGACTTTATGACCTAACCCTATGTTACACACAGAAATCTTAAGTCACCTTTTATGAGTCCTCTGCCTGTAGAGGAGAATCACTGAGCAATACTGGCTTACCCTTGCTGGGGTAAAAGTCATTAATTCAAACCAAAAGCCATAAAAAGCTAGAACAAGTAATAAGAGCTTTGAGAGAAGCTTCTCCCCAGTACAAAGAAGAGTTTTCTGATAAAATCTTCCATTGTCCTGGATAACAGAACAGTGCTACACCCAAGTGATTTACAGCATGAGCTTCAGTGTGAATATGGACAAGAAGTCCCAGTCCTGCAGTTACTCGCAAGTCTTCAAAAACATGATCCCACAGAGCAAGCTTGTTCAGGTACAGCCAGAAACTTGAGTGGTACACAACAGCCAATGCTTTGAACACCTGATCTCAGCATATTTGTGCATTCCAAACGTAGCAAGTTATTGCTTCCTGGCTGATTGCTAATACATCTGTATGTTTGCATTATGCCTGGGGGCTTATATGTCTCCAGCAGCATTTTAATAAGATATTTTACATGTATTTTCTGAATTCTAGTAAGAAATTTACCATGTAAGACACTCCTAGAAAATTAAAGGGGAAAAAATAATCCAGAAAACCAAAACCCAAACAAACCAAAAACCCTCCCAGGTGCACCTCAGCCTCCTACTGTCAATATAGCATTGAGGTTACCTTAGATTAGATCACACTTAGAAAGGCTGAAACATGCACCTAGGATAAAGATGCACACTGCTGACAATTTGGTCACCTTACAGAGTCTTTTGTAAGAATAAAAGCCACTTCAAGAGCTAAAAGCCATGGAAAGCTGAGACAGTAAAGTAATTACATTTGTTTCCATAATTACTTTGACTGTTATTCCAAATCACCTAGTTCTTTATTTAGCAGGATCAGCTATAGGAACTAGCACCAATACACTCACTAGTGCTCCATTACTTCTGAATATCAGAGTCCTACGGGCCCAAATGTACCTGTCGACAACAGTCAGGAGACTCTCATTTGCGAGGGAGAATTGTTCTTCTGCATTAATGCATGCTCATAGTGGCTATACTGACTCAAAGACTTCATGTGCCTCATGAAATTGAGAGAGTAAATAATTATGAAGGATATAATTATGAAGTAAATAATTATGAGGGATTTAGGTATTAAAGACTAATTATCCTTTTCTTTGGATAACTAAAAAAAAAAAACAAAACCAAAACCAAATCCCCAAAACAACCAAAAGCCTATTTATTTCCAAAGAAGTAAGAGTCCACCAGGCAGTTAAAGATAAAAAGCTATGCAAAAAAGGGCTGTTGTATCTATCAGTGTTAATACTCAGGTCCTGCTTATCATCTTGTGACAATTGTCTTTGCAGTCAAAAATTGCCCACATTTCATGTAATTCAATAGAAGGTTTTAAGTTGGAAAATGCAAACCAGACATTTCTGAGCTATTCTGGAAGACTATGGATATATCTTCACATCTATTTCCACTCTGAGCTCACTTGCAACATGTCAAACACATGGCAACATCTGAAATTTTACATGTGTCAGTCCTATCTCCACCATTACAGCCTCACCTGTGAGGCAGTAGGTGAGCACCAACCGGATGTTCACAAACTGAACACAGCCTTCTCAACTGAACACATGGTAATTCCCATGTGCATGTAAGATTTGTAAGGAAAGCAGGGAGGCAACACAGAACTAATGTTTGGAGTTTTTTGCTCTGGGTTCCTTCTCTCATCCCCAGCAGAAGCTTGCTGGCTGGAGTAAAGAATCAATCTGGGGTTTTAGCACAAAGATAAAGTGCAGGATGTTTTCTTCATGTACATAGAACCATTTTGTTGCAGTGACACATATAGGAATACACAGTAGTTAAGTAAATGTGACTTGTCTGATAAGGAACACTGCTCCTCTCACTGAGGAGAGGCAGCAGTGCTTCTAGATACACAATTACTTACATGTTTTAGAGCTAAGACAATCTGTAAGCCACAGAAAATTGATGTAAAGTTCAACAAGGCCAAGTACAATGTCCCGCACTTGGGTCAGCACAATCTCAAGCACAGCTGCCTCTGGGTGGAGAAAGGATTGAAAGCAGCCCTGAGGAGAAAGACCTGGGGGTGCTGGATGATGAGAAGCTCAACAAAAGCTGGCAGTGTGAGCTTGCAGCCCAGAAAGCCAACTGTATCCAGGGCTACATCAAAGGGAGAATGGACAGCAGATCGAGGGAGGTAATTTTTCCCCTCTAATCCACTCTTGTGGGACCCCACCTGCAGTACTGCATTCAGCCCTCAGCACAAGAGGGATGTGGACCTGTTGAAGCAAGTCCAGGGGACAGTCATGAAGATTATCAGAGGGATGGAGCTCCTTTCCTATGAGGACAGGCTGAGAGACTTGGGGTGATTCAGCCTGGAGAAAAGAAGGCTCTTGGGGAGACATTGAACAGTCTTCCAGTACATAAAAGAGGTCTAAAAGAATCCCGGAGAGGGACTTTTTGCAAGTGCATGTTGTGATAGGACAAGGGGGGAATGGCTTTAAACTTGAAAGAAGGAAGATTTAGATTAGACATTAGGATGAAATTCTTTACTATGAGAATGGTGAGACACTGGAACAGGCTGCCCAGAGAAGTTGTATATTCCCATCAGTGAGGCCAGGTTGGACACGGCTTTAAGCAACCTGGTCTAGTGGAAGGTGCCTCTGCCCATGGCAGGGAGCTTAGAATGAGATAATCTTCAAGGTCTCTTCCAACTCAAACCATTCTGTGATTCTGTGAAATGGCATGTTTGTTATTTGTGAAGGGTTTCAAATCCTTAAACTCAATTCTGGGTTCCTCCTATTTAGAAGAAATGCATTAAGTGAGGGAAGACCCAACAGCACTGTTTTAAATTATTGAAAAGGGAGCTATGAACATTAAGAAAAAGACTAAAATTCATTCTAGGAATCTAACAATTCATCTGAGAAGACTGCAGTATTTTGAATTTGGCAAGGTTTACAGATTTCAGGAACTAATTATTAAAAAAACCCCAAACTCTAACTGGTAATGAAATTATCATAATTTCCCCAAGGAATTTCAGCTAACTCATTTCTTTCAGGATCATGTTGAGCATACAACACTTCTGAATTGCTTCCAGTTATTAAACACCAGACTTTAAGATGGATAATTTTTATCCCTTTCCTTTGCACATGGACTACAAAACTGAAAACCCAGCCTGTCCCCCATTCCTTTTCTACCCTGCTCATTTTTCCTCTAGTCCTCCCCCTTTCTGAGGTCTTCTGTTATCCTACTTTACTCATGAAAGAATCAAAGTAAAATAAAAACTAAATGGGTAAGTGGTTGTCCTGGGTTCAGCAGCAGCAGTCATTTTTCTCCTTCTCAGTAGCTGGTGCAGGGCTGTGTTTTTGACTTTCGGTTTAGGAACAGCGGTGATAACACCGATGTTTTTAGCTACTGCTCAGTAATGTTTACTCTGACCAAGGACTTTCTGAGCCTCATGCTCTGCC
>WYDI02026730.1:0-35948 GCA_009867235.2 Psittacus erithacus | reverse complement strand
CCCTCCTCCCAGGGCAGAGCATGAGGCTCAGAAAGTCCTTGACCGATTGTAAACATTCTAAGCAGCAGCTACAAACATTGGTATTATCAGTACTGTTCTCAGGCTGAAAGTTAGAAACAACAGTGCTGCACCAGCCACTAAGAAGGAGAAAAAATGACTGCTACTGCTGAACCCATGACAACACCTTTCCTAAATTTTTTGCTGAAGGAGCAATTTTGTCCATTAGCCTTAATGGGAGATGTTGGTACTTGAAATAAATTCTCATTCTTGCATGAAGTTAGTGCTGACACCAGAGTGATGGTCATTGGTTTCATTTTAGCTTTGATCCTAAATGTGGAAACAAGACCTGATACTTTTACACTCAGGGTAAGGAAATATACGCTCTCTGCAGCTCAGGGTAGCATGAAGAAAGATGGAGCTAGCAAGTGAAGGTCAGAGGATTTACAATCACCTGGAGAAATTGTTTTGAATTCATTCCTCTAAAAGTTCAGGCAGCAGTTGCATGCAAAATGATTCTAAAACAACGCAGTCATAACAGCCTTACCTAAATTGTCCCAGGTAAAAGCTACATTTCAATGTGTTTTGATAGAACTCTGAAAGATTCTCTGCTGGTTTATTATAATAGCATCTTAAAGTGTTTTGCTGTAATGGCTGGCAGGGGATAAAGCCTAAAAATATGTGCTAGGAAGAGTTTCAAATAACTTTAGGAGCTATAAACTCTTACAATATATAGTGCATAGTCCATTTATTCATTTCCTCAACAGAATGAACTGGAGTCAGACTGGTTTACACCAGCCTTTCCTTGGCAAATATCTTACGTAATTAAATACTCAATTTTTAAAAGAAGCCTGAAGCTTTCACTTTTTGATGCTTTAGGTTGCACATTGAGATCCACACAGAAGAGTGAAAACATTTTTATTCATGATTCAAAGAATAAGCAAAAAATCACTCTTTTAAAGTGATATTTTTTTTTATCCCATTGGCTCTTGATGTTATTTTACTCACTGACATGTTCAATTTTCTGTTTCCTGGAAACCAAAACAACTGTTCCTAGGACGCACAAAATTTGGTCCTACTGTTTCTGATATGTTCTCCTGTACGGTACAATCTTCCTCATCTGACTCACAGAAGCTGTACTCTTTCATAAAAATTGCTTTTTCTGGGCAGCTGATAAATTAGTAAAATATTTTGGGTGATGAGAAACTGAACATGAGCCGGCTTCAGTGTGCGGTTGCAGCTCAGAAAGCCAACCGTATCCTGGGCTGCATCAAAAGATGTGTGACCAGCAGGTCGAAGGAGGTGATCCTGCCCCTCTACTCTGCTCTTGTAAGACCCCATTTGGGTCTTCCACTGAAAGTTATATGGCTTGCTAGAGCAGGGGCTGGACACAGATGGGCTTTGCTGTACTGACATCCCACATCTGTGGGGCTATTAAAGCTCTCGTGTTATGTTGTAACATACACAACCTTATAACATTTTTGAAATATCTAATTGAAAGGAATCATGTTTTTCTGAAAATATAAGGCAAATGCTCATGTAAAGGATTGTACCCATAAATGGGATCCACAAACTCACAGTACAAAGATGGCAAAATGCCTTTTTTCTGATTTCCAAATCATACTGCAATAGACAAGTATGGCAATGCCAAAAAAAAATTATTAATGGTGTTTCACAAAGTTTCTGTTAGACCTAAAGGAGGGTAAGGTTTGGCATCATTGTAGAACGTGGCCTTTTCTGTAGCCATCGCTCTTATGTGCATTATGCAGAGCTGAATTGCTGCCAAAGTTCAGTGTATGCATTCAGAACGTGCTGAAATCATGACAGGTTAAGATTTCTGATTCCAGTTACTGTTCTCGGTTCAAGTGATTTAAGTGGGTTCAACCAATTTAAGTTAAGCTCATGGAAGTTTCTTTACAAATGTTTAATTCAATTGCAGTGCATTTCATAGAATCATAGAATAGTTAGGGTTGGAAAGGACCTTAAGATCATCTAGTTCTAAACCCCTGCCATGAATAGGGACACTTCACACTAAACCATGTCACCTAAGGCTCTGTCCAACCTGGCCTTGAACACCGCCAGGGATGAAGTATTCACAACTTCTTGGGCAAGCCATTCCAGTGCCTCACCACCCTCACAGGAAAGAACTTCTTCCTTATATCCAATCTAAACTTCCCCTGTTAAAGTTTTAATGAAAATGGAATTGTACCCTCTTTCACTGTGGTATGTGGTGATGACATTACTATACGATGTAGATTGATAGCGAATCCTTCATTAAACATGTAACTAGTTATGGAATCAGACCCCAAGGTCCTATCATACTATGTGAAAGCCAAAAAATCAGATTGTTGGTTATATTTGACCTCTGTACAAAATCCTAACAGGATCATGTGTAACGAAACCTACTTAAAACATTCAAGAGATGTTGTTCAGCTTGTGATATTGAGTAAAGAAGGGGAGCTCACGCAGCTCCTGTGTTTGAACATGGGATGAGGCGGGGGCAGGCGGACGAGTGGGAACAGACATGTTGACAGATGGGACTGAGGGTTTTTTTGGATAAATGCGGACAGGAATAAAGGAGGAAGCATGGAGAGCGTATAGGAATTGGGAACAGGTAGAAAGGAAAAGCTGAGTCGTGCTATAGCTATGGCTACAGTGGTTGCATTGAAACTGGTGAAGGAGGAATGTCAGGCAAAGGTAGAGGAGGGATGTTGGGCGGAGCTAGGGGAGTGGGCTTTTCTTCTGTGGAACCAGATCGGTGTGTGTGCTATGGGGAGTTTGGACATTGGAAGTGAGACTGCCCTGGGGGGGGAGTGCCATGGGATAGCTCCGGTGACCAAATTGGAACTAGACAGACGGGAACCTGAAGAATCTACCCTAGTAGATTCTCTGGTTAAATTAAAGCTAGGGACTAGAGGAAATAAAGTGGAATTTTTAATGGGTACAGGAGCAACTTATTCGGTCTTAAATCAGAGGAAAAGAATTTGTTACAGTTGTGGGAGCTACTGGCCACCAAGAAAAAAGAAACAGAAAAAGAGAAAAAGAGAAGCATTCTTTCTGAAACCCTTAAAATACAAATTGGGAAAACAAATAGGAATGCATAGATTTTTATGCATGCCAAATTCTTCAAAATCTTTATTAGGGTGAGAAGCAGCATTTAAAGAAGGCAAAATGGAATTAAGAGCTAAAAACAATCAATTCATTGCAGTTTTGAGTTTATCTTTAATTCAACAGAAAAGCTAACAGGAGGACCTCCCTGAAATAGAAGAAATCCTTAATCAGGTATATCTGGGAGTATGGGCCCAAAAAAATGGAAATAAATGGCAAACAATTGATCTCAATTCATGCATTGTGCGAGAACAACAAGGATTCATTTATGAAGGCAACACCATTCAGGCCCAAGACATCTGTCTTGACACTGAACAAAATGTCTGGCATTTTGAAATTCGTCCTAGGAAAACACTGAAACAACACCCACATATATTGGTAAAGGTTGCATATGCTTTAGAAACTTTTGTGATTCCATACCGATTGACAATGTTGTTGAAAATATGAAAAACTATTCAAACCTTTGTGCATGTAATTTTGTTAAGATTACAGGATGTGATTTTACTTATTTGGCTCCAGTCATATCTTCTGAACTGCTGCAATCAGATTTCACTCTGATTGAAGAACTATCACCTGTGTCTATCAGAATGAACTCTACCCTAACGAAGAAATTACTACAACATCAGGATTTGAAGGAATGGCTAAAACAGGTGCGGGACAACGGGAAAAAGACTCTAATCACCATACATCACGACACCGATGAAATACACTGAGTCCTAGAACGAGTAAAAGGGGATGTGGAACATCAGTGGTGGGACACCCTCTTCAGATGGTCATCCACTGCCACAGGATTTCTCAACAAAATGCTTCACCCTGTTGTTATTTTTTTAGTCTTAACTATAATATGGTTTGCTTTGTTCATGGTATTGTATGCAAAAACTTCAAAAATAATGAAAAACTTATCTGAAATTTATATCTAATGCGCAAAACACAGTTGACGCCACGTGAAATACATATCCCTAACTTGGCATTGTGGAGCTTGAGTCACTATAGTCACAGGGTGAATTATGCAGGAAAATAACCGAGATTGGGGAAAATGAAGAAATATGGCTTCACAAAGTTCAACTCAGAGGCTGTAATATTAGGGTAGCTTTGACAGTTGCTGCTTCCAGGCACAGAGTGTGCTTCAAACAGAGAAGGTCTGTAAGAACATGGCGTAATATCCTTGAAATGGGCAGTAGAGTGGCATGGAGGTACCACGGCTCATCCCTGTTATCAGGAATAAAGAAGATAACAGCATAGTTGTCGTCAAGAAAGATGAATCACAACTGTTGCCTCAGCAGGGATGGTAAAGTCGTGTCCTGAAGCTGAACTTTGCTCATTATAATGTCACAAAAGATACCCACCTCTGGGCTGCGACCACCCCCGCCACTGATCTTACGTATGACTATAGTCACTCAAGCTCCACCTAAAGATAAAGAGATAGTATAAATTGGCGAAAGAGAAGGGGGATGTTGGGAAGAAGCCCTCCATCAAAATGTCTGGGATCAGTTGACGGGCTGGATCTCTCTTCTTCCCCCCGCAGGGGCACCTATTGGGTAAGAGCTCTGTGGTATGTGCATTTACTTACTAACATCTTGCTAGCTATTTAGTGTTATCACTGATCAGTTTTGATTATATATTATTGTAAACCAAATCTGCTTTTGCAGTCAGTCACTATCACCGGCTATCTCAAATCTGTATCCTGTCACAAGTATATGTAATAAATTTCTTGGTATACATATATAAGTTTCCAGAAACTCCATAGTTGATATAAAGGATTTGGCCTAAGATGCTGCTTGTAGGGTCCCTGAATAGGCTGGGTGAACACCCTCCAACTTGGGTGGACAGCCCAGGGAGGGCAGGTGGGTTGGATACAAGGGTCTCGTCCTTCTTGGGAAGTGGGTAGACTGGTCTCCCTGACCTCTATCAGCGTGGTGCTGCTGGTAGGGTCCCTGAATAGGTTGGGTGAACACCATCCAACTTGGCGGGCTGCCCAGGCAGGACAGGCGGGTTGGATACAAGGGTCTTGTCCTCTTGGGACGCGGGTTGACTACCGGTACCTTATAACGTGACACTTACATTCCAGAATGAGAGAACAGGACTAGTGTGAAGAAATAAAGTGAAAGCAGTAACTTCAACATTGTTTAATCAATTTTGTATGACATTAAAGTGAAAAATAGGTGATAAAAATGCTTACACAGATACAAGGAATAATGAATAATTTGTCTTCAAAATATCTTTCTATTCCAAAACACTTAGTCTTCAGTAAATACTGTAGTCATTATGAGAATAGTATCTGGGCTTTTTTTTCATGTTTTATTATTTATTAGAATGTAAAATCTACACTTATGGATTTTTATTTCACTTTTCTCATGATTGTAGAAGGTTTGGCTTCGCCTACCTGAAATTTTGTGAAGACACTATAATATCCTTGACTTGATAATACAGTTTCTTCTAGGTACCTTATATCACATAGTTTTTTTTGGTTATGAATGGCTAATCCTCTGCTAGCAATTACTGTGAGGCTTTTTTCCTTGTTCCATTTTTTTTTCTTTCACATTCCTTAAAAGTCTTTTTTCTAATTCATCTCCTCCTTTCCTACCTTTATTTGTGTGACCATTTCTCTTCTGTTATGCTATCTCCTTTTCTAAATTTATAACTAGAGGAAGCTTAGAAGAGCACTCACTGATTGGGGTAGTGACAGTTTCTACTTTCTTTTTCTTTGTCCTTTTAGTTCCTAAAAGTCTTGTCTTTTGTGTTTGACTACAAACTGGTACTGAGTTGGAAGTTTTATTAGAAAGTCCTGGGTTCAGCAGTAGCAGTCATTTTTCTCCTTCTCAGTAGCTGGGGCAGTGCTGTGTTTTTGACTTTCAGCCTGGGAACAGCGCTGATAACATCGATGTTTTTAGTTGCTGGTCAGTAATATTTACTCTGACCAAGGACTTTCTGAGTCTTATGCTCTGCCAGGGAGGAGGGGAAGCCAGGAGGAAACAGAGACAGGACACCTGACCCAAACTAGTGCAAGAGGTATTCCATACCACAGCACGTCATGTCCAGTATATAAACTGGGGTCAGTCGCCTAGAAGGGCTGGATCACTGCTCGGGTCGGGCTGGGTATCAGTCTGTGGGTGGTGAGCGGTTGTATTCTCTTCCTTTGTTATTTCCCTTATCATTATTATTATTGGTGGTAGCAGCAGTGGTTTGTGTTATACCTTAGTTACTGGACTGTTCTTATCTCAACCCGTGGGAGTTACATTCTTTCAGTTCTCCTCCCCATCCCTCTGGGAGCGGGGGCAGGAAGGTGGGGAGTGAGCGAGTGGCTGCGTTGTTCTGGGTTGCTGGCTGGGCTTAAACCACGACATAAAGTACCTGTTAAAATGCCAAGATCCTGTTTGTAGTTGGCCATTGATGTGGAGCACACCAAAGTACATGAAGACTTTTATCATTTAAATGTGCATGTTCCATAGTGAGAGGCAGTCACATTTTGACATTTTCACATCACCCTGAAAATGTGGATAAAATGTCTGAAACTTCTACTCATTGACAATGTGTTCATAACAGATGTCAAGAGGAAACTCAGAGCAGTGTGTCATTATGAACTCGAATTAGAGTGATGGTGGCGCTGGAGAAGAGTGGAAAAATAAAGAGATGGGGAGATTATAGTGCTGACTTCATAAGTGGGATTTCCACATATGCCTCTTTAAGTGGGTATGTTTTTCCCCACCCAAGCTGAATTTAACAGTAACCCTGAACATGAGCTACAAACAGCTCTGACAGGGTATAATCTCAATCCCTGGAGGGCTGCCGCTTGTCCTTGATACCATATTGTTTCTGTTCAGACTTTTGATGTCTTACCGGCAGAAATTGATGGAACACTTGGCTACTGCCAACATGCTGGAGAGCTTGAGCTCTTCTAGGCAATGTAGTGTTACAACCTTTTTGCCATTTGATTACAAATGTGTTGCTGCATGTTCTCTGTCCTTGGGAGCATTTTAAAAAGAAAACTTCAGATTTCTCCTCTTTAAAAAGCAGTCAGCAAACAAGACCAGAAAAGCAATGAGAGTTATAAAATAAACTTCAGTGCCTCTGAGCAGGAATTTTGTAGTGGTTCAGGAGGAAAGATTTAAGGTAGAGAGTCTTTGTTTTGCCTAATGTATGTAAAAGCTTTGATGATTTCAGGAGTAGATAAAGCAATTCTCATGTGCTACACTGTATCATTAGTGGATGAAAGGCATTCCTCTGGGGAAATCAATGTTTTGACCTATCTTTGTATTTTACAGTCAAAAAAAGTATAGCCTTTGAGTTAGAAACTATTTTTTGTTGTGAGTGTGCAATTTGAACGGTTTAGAAAACTCTGAGGTTACTGGAAGTCCTCCAGAAAGAATATGGTATTTTTCTGGATATTGATGATCTCTCTCAGATCTTATACCAATCATTTGCAGCTTTGGAGAGTTATTTTTCCGTTATTCTTGAACCTATTTAAAATTCGGAAGTTTTTATAAAACTGGATCTGTATAAAAGTACATGTTTCTATATGTAAGTTGCTATTTCATGAATACTCAGACATTTTTACAAAGGGTTGTTTTTAATCTAGTCCACAATCAAAATGTATTTAATTTTTTATTTGTTCCTTTTGATGTGGGTTTAACATGTGGATCTTAACTTTTTCAGAGATATTTGGACACATTGAAATATAACTGCATGAAGGTCATCTGACCTCAGCTGATGCTGTTCACTGGGGCCTGCTTAAGTCTACTTAGATCACCCTTTATATAAATTTAAGAACATAGAAATATGTTCTTAAACACTTCCCAGGTAGGACACTCTAACATATAAGCATATAATCATAGAATAGTTTAGGTTGGAAGGGACCTTCAGAGATCATCTACTTCAGCCCCCCTGCAATGAGCAGGGACATCTTCAACTAGATCAGGTTGCTGAAAACCACATCCAGCCTGGCCTTGAATGTCTCCGGGAATGGTGCATCCACCCCTTATCTAGGCAACCTCTTCCAGTATTTTACCACTGTTATTGTAAAGAATTTCTTCCTCATGTCCAGCCTGAATCTCCTCTTTTCATTTAAAACCATTACCCCTCATTCTGTCACAATTGGCCCTTCTATAAAGTCTCTCTGCATCTTTCTTATAGGCCTCTTTCAAGTACTGAAAAGCTGCAAGAAGATCTCCCTATAGTCTTCACTTCTCCAGGCTGAACAACCCCTACTCTGTCAGTCTTTCTTCTAACCCTATTGATTGATGTCATGTAGTTTTTCCACTGTATCTATAGCTGAAACACCTGTTTCTAACATGAGTGAAATAACCTTGCTGCAAATTAAATCCTGTTCCTTGTATCTTTTCCCTGGAGTCCCAACAGACATGAGGAAAAGCTCATAAGCACATTTCTGATAGTGATTTTCTTGAATACTGGAAATTTACTACTTTATCTCTGTATTTTCTTCTGTTTTCTCTATCTTGATTGTGTTTCCAGCATGTGGTAGTTTCATGATTTCCCCAACCTCTGTAGATTGTTGATATCTTAATTTAAAAATCATGCCCCAAACATAATATTCAAGGTACAGTGTGACAATATATAATATGGTTTAGAATGGGTTTTTTAGGTCCCTTTAGCTTCATCTAAGCATGATGATCAGCATACCACCTGTACCTTGTCTTCTAAAAGCTGTATCTGTAACAGTAACCGCATCTTAGGCTGTGCATTGGCTAAATAAAAAAAGCATTGACCTTACTCTTGTCCTTTTCTTAAATAAGTAACAAGGGTTCTGTCTGCGGATTATCACTTCTTCAATAAGAGATGATCTTCACCTTAATTCACTGCTATTTGACTTGATAGAGGACGATTTTAACATTAACTCTTGGAAAAATCAGTCTTGTGCAGACCTCACAAGATTACTTAGTTCATGGTTGCAGGATCAATTTCTGTTATTCTAGGTAAATTTTTTGCTTAAGTTCTTTTTAGAAACATCCTTTGATGGACATCCCATACCCTTATTAGGAAGTCTGTTTCAGTATTAACCAAGGTTCTTTTTACTCCCTTTTTATTCCCTTTTTCTCTCATGCTGTGGTTTAATATCGATACTTTCCCAATCCACTATGGACACAAGGAACATCTCTTTGCATCAAACACCATGTTTTTCCTTGGTCTTTTCTTAAGGTAGTGAAAAAGGCTTAAATTTAAGCATTGATACAAAGGACCTTGTCATCCTTCTGTTCCTGCTGGTCTAAGTGACTTTGTTAATGCTTTCTGATCTACATGGACTGTACCATCTTGAGAACAAAGGCAAAACCTGATTTTGAGACCTAGCTGCTCTGTACCATAGGCTCATATTTTAAAAAAAAAAAAGGGGGGTTATTAAAGTGAGGAGGTTTTGTACCCCTTGCTGCTCCCAGACTCTGCGTTTCTATTTGGTATTTTCACATACTCTATAATCAGATTATCTCTAGGCTACATGCAGCTATCCCATGTGAGAAACTAAAGAGTAAAGCATGCTTCTACAGTGGTTTGTTGTTGGGTTTGGGTTTTGTTTTGTTTGTTTTTGTGGGTTTTTTTTAAAAGATCTCTTGATGGCTGTTGTGCAACAGTTGTTTTATGATGTCTAGGGCATTGAATGTCTGTAACCAGTAGAGGACTTTTCTAGAAGAATTACGGAAAAACAGGTGTATATCAGTCATTTTGAGTCACTAAAATCTGCCTTTCAAGAATGCTGTATAAGTTTGCGTATTCTTATGATGAGGTCAGCCATCATTCAAAAGGCAGTTGAAAAAGATGTAGAATGAAAGTATCAGTTACATTTTTTACTAACTTAGGTTTGTTTATTCTTTCATCCTAAAATGAGTTTTACATTATCACTTGTCCAATAAGTGTATGGTATGGGCCTGGTACTCTGTGGGTTGTACTTCATTTTAGTTACACAGAGGGAAATTTAAATCTTTGCTCAGATATAGCTACTGGTCACGGACTTATGTAGCTTAGTAAACCTAGAATATATTCATAGCAAGCATTGTGCTGGTGCAGTCCAGAATTGTGGATTCAGGGTTGCTTTACTGGCTCAGTGTTCTTGGCAATTTGTGTCCTGGCTGTTGTCTCCAGACAAAATTAGGAAATTAGGTCATGAATAGGACTTGTGTTGAAATATATTATTGTGTCTAAAACAAAGAAGGTTTTCATGCCAAAAAAAGTGTTTGGACACTATTGCCCTGGTAGTTGGCCTTCTAAAACTGGAAGCTGTTTGTAAAGTATTTGACCCGCTTTGAGGGGTTAGCCCTGGGTAAAGACCAAACACCCAACTGCTCACTCACTCACTTGCCCTAGTGGGTTGGGGAGAAAAGATCAAGACAGGGAGATCACTTAACCAATTTCAGTCACAGGCAAAGCAGACTCAGCTTGTGGAAAATTAATTTATTGCCAATTAAAATGGCTGCTCCTTCTCCTCCTTGTCTGACCTTTATGGTCTCTCTGGGTTTTTTTCCCACTCTTTTTTCATCTCTCTGTCCAGTGTTTTCTGCCTTTTCTCAAATACGCTTTCACAACATGGACGATGGGCTCAGATATATCCAGCTGTGGGTCTGTTGGAGTTCATTGGAACCAGCTGTAACTGGCCATGATGGGCACATGGCACTGTGCAGCTGCCTCCCACCAACACAGGAAAAGACACCTGTACACCCAAAACGTGATCTGCTCAGTTGTGTAAAATCCCAGCTTTTCAGGAGCTAGGAGATACCTCTTGATACAACCTAACCTCTTGATACAACACTCAAATTTAAATATCGTCTCCTAAGACAAATAACATTTTACATTTTCATTTAGGGGATTCAGATGTAACAAATAGCTGGCTAGCTACTGGCCTGAACACACAGAAATGGTATTTTCACCCCGTGAGTATGTGGTAGAAAGAATTTCCTTTCATGTGTTTTTTCACAGCACAGTATAAGTTTGTGCTGCTTTTATGTGGCAGAAAAGAAAACCTTGTCTGATTATGAAGGTATGCTTGTTTCTGTGCTTGAAAACTGAGCAATAATAAACTCTTGTTTTTCCACGACATACAAGTTATAGATTGATCTGGAGGGTTTCATGTTTTCTTAATGTAAATCTGTTTGAAGTTGTGGGCATACTACTAGCAGTAGGATGGATATTATTAGGACTTTCTCCACCAGTATCATTGCTAATAATCCTATTAGGGGTCACTACTGTCTATAAAGCACCCTCTAAGCTTTTTTTTTAAAGATTCTTTTTAAGTTTTTTTAAAAGCTTAAGATAGTTGTTGTTAATAAGTGCAACCTGATTTATCAAGCTCTCTGTTCATAATGAGTTGGACTTCTATTTGCACTGAAAGGCCTTTGCCTCTTTTGGAAGGCAGAGCAAGACCTCATTTTTTCTCTTGTTTGTTATTTTAATTAATTTAAATAATTGAAACTTTCATATCAAGACTGGGTTTTTGCTGAGAGCCTTTAGAGAGCACTCTGGAATAGGTAGTGCTTGCATCTTCAGCATGCATTGTTAGAGCATGTTGTCACCTACTGCCAGAAACTGCAAAGAGCTGTTGCTGGTCATTCCTGCAGAGCTGCCTGCCAAGATGAATGAAATGGTGAGGGAGGAGAGCTCTGAGTGACAGATGTTTGAAAAAGCAAAGTAACAGTAGGATTATGGGAGCTCAACTAAGCAGGCCCTATCCTGTGTCATACAGCTGGCAGATGTACTTAATGTCACAGACATACAGAGTGTAGGGTGGAAGGTTGTTACATGTTCTTTAAGCCACTTCAGTGATCCATGCAAATTCCCACTCCGCGTTCTGAAACTAATTTGTACCCGAAAGCAGAGCACTGAAAACCATCCAGGGTAGACTGCTACTGACCTGTTGCATAAGGAAGTATCTAGGGGGACTGTATATGCCACAAATGTTGTGTGGTTTTTGTGTTTATTGATTTTTGCATAAGTGGTAGGTATCATGCTTATCATGTATTTGACAGGACAGCTGATGTGATTATCCATGGATTTGGATTGAGCTAAAAAAAAAAAGAACACGTAGAATCGATCTGGTTCCTCTTACAGTGATGCTATAACAGCTAAAGTCCGGCAATTGCCAAGCTCCTAGATGCATATTTTTATATTTAAGATTCCTGGAGCTCTTGTAAAAGAGGGTCATGTATATATTTTTTTTCCCTTTGAAGTTTGAATCTCTGGTACCTAATAATACTACCATAAAATCAGCAGCTCTTTCTCTGTGTTTTCTAACCACATTTAGATATATTTCTATCATCAGACACTTCTGGTAGACTTGGATTGCGTGATAAGGTGAAAAGAATAGGAAGGTGAAGGATTTAGGATAAAACCTAATCTTTTAGATTCTGAAATCTAATCAACACAGAAAAGCATCTGATTATATAAAAATTAGATTCCCTTGAAACAAATCCAAATGAAACAGTCAAACTAATGACTGTTTTTAATAGGATTTGAAAGTAATCAGTGCAGAAAAATAAGATAGCCATTGGAGGGCGGGAAGGGGCGATGACACAGCATTTCTTAATTTGTTGCCATGGTCTCTGAAAAAGAAAAAAAATATATTAAAATGTGTGTTAGAGTGCATAAATGCCTTTGTCCTTGTAGGATACTGTCACCAATGCAAGTTAGATTCAGAGGAGATCAGTTATCTTAAATTTTAAACCCAAGGAAATGTATTTACAGATTGCAGCTAGAGAGAACATTTGGTGGTAAATTCAGGCAGATGTTGCCCTAAATATTCTTATTTTGTTTAGGTATAGGGTAAACCGAGAGTGATAGCTTTGCCTTCAATCTTGAAAACTCTCTTGGAAATGGAAATAAGCTGAATAATGTGACAGTGTTTTCACCTCTTTCCAGAATGTATTTTTAGTGAGCCCGTTTGTTTTGATGTCCTTGTTTTCTATGAAGACTGTTGTAAACAAGCTTAAGACCTTAATATCTCCTTTACTGTAACATGTATGGCTTTATTCAAAGATGTTTATGTAATGTGCCGTAAACATTAATCTTAAGCAGTATTGTACCCTCTTGTTGCCTTTTCTTAATGCTAGATTCTTTTGTTCTTGCCTCCTTTTTCTTTAACAGTCTTACTTGTTCAATTCCTCCAATCTTTTCTCATTTTAAATTCTCAGAATCATCAGTGTTCTCCACCTCTAATTTTAGGAGTCAAGTCAAAGCCAAAAAATTGTAAGATCTACTTTTCAGATGAATCAGTTATATTCTCTTAAATGCATAGACAGAAATAGCGCCATGTTAGGCTCAGTTTCCTGAGTTTTGTTAGTTGTGATCCCTGTGTAATAGCCAATGGTGGCAGTTTATGGCATGTGTAACTTTTTTTACTTCTAGTGAATGCTCTATGTAGTGTTCTTGTCAACAGAAACTACTCCTCTGAAAGTTTTACAAACACTTATTAAAAATCCTTTTTAGAGGTAGCAGCTCATATGTTAAGAGTTTATTCTTGTGGTCACTTTGTGTGACCCATGATGTATATTCCATGCATTTAATGAATATATTCCTGTGTTCTTGCAATTGCAGTGCAATTTATTTTAAAAAAGAAATTGGCTAAATCATCTTTTCCCAACTAACACATGCAGCAAGTATTAACTGTCTTTAAACCATTTTTGATTGTTCATTTCTTTTTATTTTCTAAATTGCATGTATCTGACTCTAATACTTTACTTTCTGAGTAAAAATGAGCTTTTATATGATTATTTCTTACTATTTTATAGTAGCCTGTGCATTTAATAATGAACTGTAAAACACAGGATAAGACTTAAGGACATGCCTTAGCTACGCACTGTTTGACAGTACGCTCACAATAGTAGGTTTCAGCCATGCATTTCAGGCATTATTGCAAAAATATAATGTCATCTGGTAATAAGATCTACAACTGTAAAATTACATAATTTACTGTAAAAGCACTTTACACCATTTGGTTATTTTGGCTGCTGGCCTCAGCGCATTACATTCAGATAGAAGTAACTTTGTTCACTTCGGAGGTTTCACTGTTGCAGTCCACAAAATGCATACTATCTTCACTAGGGCTGGGGCTATTCTGTTTGTTCTTGTCTTTATAATTCCCTGACCTAGATATTTCTTGATAGTTCTTCAGCAAAAAGTAAGAGATAAGTATGCTTGAGACCAGCTTGATGTTCTCAGTATTTCCTGTAAGCTTTTTGGTGGATTCTGTATGAAAGTGGGAAAAGGAGAGGGGGAAGCTTTGGCTGGGCGAACAAAGAGTGGTTTCAGTTTGATTTTTTTTTATCACGACTTTCATGTGTCTCTTAAGGAGAAAAAAAAAAAGAAGAAAAAACAATGCCATTAGGCATGCCATTGAAATAGTGGTGTGGTAAGACCTTACTTTTTTGATTAATAACATTTTTGTGAAATATTTTTCAGCATTAGATTGTATCATGACTGTCATAGACTGGAACAGCTGTTTTGGCTTTGCCAGATAATTTTCTTATATGTTGCTGCTGATTTCCTCTCTGCACATCCATAAAAAGATTGTCTTGCTTTGTCCTTGTTTTGTGGACTGACGCTAGGAAACCATGTGCCCTGCAGCTTTTTCAGATCAAACTCATTTCTAAGTTTAGTTAAGATGAAGGAAATGGCTTGAATGTAGCTTGCTTTGTACTCTCCTTCAGAGGGGTTCTGCAAGCCCACACATTGGCAGCTGTAGGTCCCCATTTGCTACTTCCTCATGGATTGCACTTTTTCCATAACTTGTGTCTGCAGATTCATTCTGGAACCAGATTGACATCTTTAAAGTTCAATAGTCCACTATTAGTTGTAATTTTTGAAGAAAAATTAATTGGAGTCAAAAGTGAAGAATGCTATTAATGTTCATCAGAACTTCTCCATGGAAAATAAAGGCTGTCAGCCAGATTCAGTTGCATCCCTTGATGAGATTCAAGTTTGCTTAATAAAGGTAAATTGTATAGAACTTACGATTTTTGATATTAAATTGTTCTCTTACCAAAATAAGCAAAACAAAAATAAATGCCTGAAAGGCTCAAGCAGGTGAATTCAGAATTAAGATTTTGCAGTGTTAAAGGGAACATGTTTATTTCATGGATCAACAATGGGGACACAAAGAAGATACTGTTCACTTTGATGCCTCAAATCGGGGCTTGCCTTTTGGAAAGCTACTTCTTTGCCAAAGATAATATATGGAATCTAATACCAGGTTTAACTATAAGGCATGTATGTGCCTGGGGTTTGTAAGCCTGACTGTATACTCTTAATGGATGTTCTGGTTTATTAGTCTGTCTGTTAGACCATGAAAATGGATGACCCTTTTTTAGCTTACTTGCTGCCAAGTTGCTCTTGGATGTGTTACTTAGTTAAATTGCATTTCTGTTATCTTCCTGCTGTGAAAGGAAGAAAATGGCAAGGGCACAATGCCTCCAAAAATGATGGCAGAGGAGGGAGAAGAAAAACATGCATGGTACTGTAGAAAATTAGAATACAGTGCTGGCACTACAGTGGAGTCAATTGAAAGGGAGTTTGGGGCTGAAGAAGCTGGGTGCAATGATGGGGAGGTTGGTCACTTTACAAAGGAAAGAACATTAGGAAGTGGACTGAGTTCTTAGGAGCGGTAATTAAGTGTGGAGATAGCTACTGATATTTTTGCTATAGGAGAATAAGCAGGGTAATAATTTTAACAACAACTGAAGGAGCTTATTAGACAACTCAGCAATGTTACTGTAACTTCCTGGTGGGCTAAAATAATAGCATAAGATAATTAAAATCAATCAAAGGTCAAAACCTGTCAGCACAAAGGGGAAGAAATAAACAGATTGGCACTTGAAACATGAAGTAACTATTGTTTGATCAAAATAAAGCGAATATGGCATGGAGAGATCTGAGACTTTGGGAGCAAGACCCAAACATGTAAGAGAAAACCTAGGGCAAGATCTGTCCTTTGGGTCCTGTGTATGGCTGTGATCACCCAAATGAGCAGCAGCAACACAGTGGGGAATTCTTCTGTTGCAGCAGTAAATCCAGTTTTGTACCAGCACCTTCTTTAAATGTGTTGCTCTAAGTTTATGGACAGCAACTGAAATCTATGCTGTGCTGCTCACTGTTCCCACTCTGAGCTGCAAAGTGCTTAGAAGAGGGAATGTGAAGATGCAGTGAGCAACAAGGTTAAAAGTCAGTTCAAGATATATTAAAAATTGAATAAATACAAAAAGGTTCAGCCTTTCTGTTCTACCTACAATTCCAAACTGCTCAAAGCTAGTGCACTCACAGAAATATGAGGCATCCAGTAAGTGATAAAAATAGACCCAGCTCGCAATAATGCTTTCCATCAAAAAAAAAAAAAAACAAAAAAACCACAAAAAAAAATAAAAAAACTAAAACCAAAAAAAAAAAAAAAAAAAAAAAAAACACAAAACCAAAACTAAACCCCCTAACATTAAGTTTTTAAGAACTCGTTGTTCCAAATCAGAACAAGTGCATTTCTAACTGCACTTGAATTAATGACATTGCTTTATTTATCACAGCACCTTTTTTCTCTGAAAAGCATTTTACCAGACTGAGGTCCAAATGATCTACAGTTCAGAAGATATACAATAGATAGTGCCGGACTAGCAAGAAGTTAGTATATTCATTAAGCCGCATAAGGAGTCCTGTCATTCCTTTCTCAAAACCAGTAATGAAAATAGGGAAGTCATCCTCCCTTACTGCCAGATTTTCATACTGAGTTCATTTCATCTTGGGAGTTGTTTGTTGGTTTCCATGCCACATGAAGAAATAAATGTCATTTTAAATACATCTGGAAGTGAAATTCTCTGGCTTGGCTTGTCTGTGCAGATAGCAGGTCTTTCAAGGAAATTGGTGGTCACCACTGTATGTACATTTTAATTAATCAGTCTCACATTTGCTGCTATTGCAAGTTATGCTCGGAGCATTAAGACATCGTGGTTAGGTTTGTAGGGAAATTCAAACTCCTCTAGGTATTCTTTCACTAACTGTATGAAGAACTTTTATAAATTATATAATACATATAAACTACTTCACATGTTAAATGTAAAATTTTATGTAAGGCAATAGATCTTTATGAAATACACAAAATACTTCATATTTATGAATTCTGTAATTTGCTTCTCTTATTCACCGTTTATGTCTTTCCCATTACTTTTTTTTTAAAGGTTGGGTCATGCAATTGGTTACTTTTGGAATCCAGGAACAAACATGTGACAGAGAAAAGAAAGCAGATTTTGTTCAGAATATCTAAAGCTCCATTTTGTTTTAACACCTGCTGATCTCAATTACAGTTTTAAAAGGTGAAAGAAATTATGTCTTTACTAAAGATTCAGAATTTCAAAGTGTCTGCAGTTAAAGGCAGAAAACACAGAAATGTCTTGCAGTGTCAATCCAAACTTTTTGAAGATAAAATTCTAGGATGAAACAGTTTGATTTTCCCGTTATTTCTGTGATTGAGTTTCCACGAAAATCTCTTGCAGTACAATGACACACAGCTTTCTAACTTTTTCTATATGAAATGCAGGAAACAAGGGGTGAAAGTATTCTTTTATATGAGTGATGAAGTACTAACTATAATCATAGATGCTGGCAATTCAAATTTTGATATCTTTCTTCTGGAGTTACATATTGTAATGGAAAACTCAGTGCTAAAGGTGCTGTTAGTATATTTGAAAGATAAATACAAAATTTAAAAAGACATAGCTATCAGGCCCAGCTATATTCTGAAAGCAAAACATTTTCTCTAGCAAAACCAATGAGAAATATTTTTTTACAGTTTATTCTTATTTTCTGGGAGTGGGTTCATGAATTCTTCTGAATGCTTCGAAGCATGTTTCCAGCTTCACCCACTGCTGTTTTTTTCCTGTGTTTCCATCCCCTTCTTGAGCCTAATTCTTCTGCTTGACCGAGAACAGTGAATATTTAACTGTTGGGTTTTTTTTTTAATTTATGTTTCAAATGCCTCTCTTTTTTGTTCACTTCTTGTTGACATTGCCTCTCTTCACTTCAGATTGCTGCCTTCTACGTGGGTGTATGTTGCCTGTCAATATTCAGACAAAAAATGGCAATTTAAGCCAACAGTAGAATTTAGTTATATTCTCTGTCATCTGGGTGTCATTGATTAACCTAGATTTGAGGTCTGAGGTAGTATTTTTCATATATCTCTCTTTGATGTTTAGCCTTGTATAGAATCTGATGAAAAGTTCCATGAGACCCAGGAGCAGTTGGGGTTTTTTAATAGTGATAAAAATTTATCCTTTTTTCTGGTTTGAAGACGTGGAGGCTTGTTTCCTTATATTACTTCAGAAGATGGTAAAATGCTGAAGACCAAAGTATTGGCTGAATTAACAGGCAGTCATGATCTTTGATAAAATTGGAAATATGTTGCACTGCTTCAGACTAATCCCTTTGCAGGTTTGGTTGGTTCTGAGCCTTCTTTAGAGCTGTATTAGTAAGTTCATGGAACATTAAGTCAGACCAATTTTCTGCCTTTCAAATTACTGCTCTGTGTAGTAAAAAAAACAGGCAAAATGAGCAGTTAAATGATAAAATAATATATATTCAGGTCTTCTGTAAATACTGTGAATTATATAGTCGGGAGAGAAGAGAATTAGAAATACATAAGCCACAAGTATGAACAGTGAAACAAAAAATTGAATGCTTCTGGTATACAGAAGAAATTCTTCTTCTCCCTTCCTTTACCTATGCACTTGTTCTTTCTATGCTCAGAATATTCAGCAGTGTTTGGTTGGTTGAAGTATGTATAAATTGTATAAATAGGTGTATTTATACATATTGTATGAATATGTACAAATATGATTTACTAAAAGGACCAAATTTCAAGGCATTCTGGGTGGAAGCACGGCAATTCCACAAAGCTATCTCCATCTTATATTCACCAGGTATTCCTTATCCCTTTTCATACTGCAAATTTTGCATGGGAAGGATATTTTGATTTGGTGAAAACTTTCCAATCTGAAAGACATCACAAGATACAAAAGCAACCAAAGTTTAAACAAGACAAATTTAGACAAGAAGCAAGGCACAATGCTTAGTGATTAAGGCAACTAACTGTTGAAACAACTTACGAGTGGGTATGCAAGCTTTTTGTCCCTAGGTCTTTTAAGAGTGACAGTCTTCTCAAAAGGTATGACTTACTCAATTTACAGGGGTGTTTCAGGAATTTCAGCATAAAATATTGTAGAATGTGTAATACGGAAAGTCAAGGTAAATTATTGTATTGATGCTTCCTGGCCTTAGCATATGTGAACCTTTTGGAGGTAGAGGTGAGGAGTAGCTGCTTAAAACACTGATATTAGGTTATTTAAGGTACCTTCTTACCAAGCTTCAGAACTGTGGTTCCTGGATCCGTTTCCACAGCTGTGTCATATACAGTCATACGTTTCCTTTGAAGTGGCCTGTGGCTGCAATTCCAAGTTTTTCAGCATCTTATTTGAACACTTGCGTCATTGCGTTGTTCTAACTCCACTCCCGATACTACTGGCAGCAGTTGTAATGATAGTGAGGAAGATTGTTAGAGCTGGCCTTGGAATTGTGTATAAAGGCACAGGGAGAACTACTTAGGAGGGTGCACAAGAAAATGTCAAATCCACTGTTCCAAAACAAGGCTCTTCTATTAATATTGTCAGATAAAGTGACCCAGAGAAAATGTATGAGTTTGGCTTATGCCAGCTGCTGTAAGTGACCTGTGAAAGCACGTCCAAGTGTTTAGCACACTTCAAACTTGGCTTGTAGAGCTTTCTAGTCTCATTAATTTCTGGTGATAACTGACAGATTGCCTGTTTTTAAACAGGTCTTTCCTTAATATATTGCAAATGTCTATTTATTCTGAGTGTGCTAATTCTGGTAGATTAAATTAGCTCAGAAATTCTGTTGCATTAGTGTGCTTCTCTCACTGAAAAATACTAAGCAGTCATACATGGTTCAGATACAGAGACTTCGATCTGTCAGGTAATTGCTACTTAAACCTTTTAAACACTTCATTAAAATACAGAAAGGTGGGAAACCACTAAAGCATTTGAAATACAAAGTTTTGAGGAAGGTTTGCATTTTTTTAGTGTTCTTTGTTTTCTTTAACTGCAGAGAGTTGGTTTAGTTTTTTTTTTATGAAAAAGAGTGCTCTTAGCAATCTTTTGGAAAGTTTTGGAGATGGAGAGGGTGGAGTTTCATTTAACTGAACTGTGTTTTAATTTTCAATGAATATCCTTTCCCTCTCACTTCCACAGAAGAGGCCAGAAGGAAAAAGAGCACAATGGGGAAGAGAAGAACAAGGAAACGCAAGAAAAGGATACAGAACTAGAAGTCTCACATTCCTGGAAGTAGTTTGGATTTAGCAGAAACCCTTGCATGAGCTTGAGCTCATATAGGTCTTTGGGGGTCAGTTGAGTGATACCCAAACAGTATCATGGTTCATCTAGAGGTATATTTATGGTCAGTGTCAGTTGTTTTTGATGTTATTTAGCCAATTTATTGAATACCTTTTGCAGTTGGCAATGCTCCATGCAAGTACAAGGCTGGGATGACAGCCAAATTCTCTACTTCCTCTCACCCAGCAGCACAGGGAGATAGGGAGTGGGGGTTGTTGTGAGTTCATCACAAGTTGTCTCTGCTGCTCTTTCTTCCTCAGAGGAGGATTTCTTACACTCCTCCCCTGCTGCTTTGTGAGTCCCTTCCATGGGTGTATCCTTCAGGAACCAACTGCTCCATTGTGGGTCCCTACCATGGGTGCATCCTTCAGGAACCAACTGGTCCAGTGTGGGTCCCTTCCATGGGTGCAGCCCTTCAGGAACAGACTGCTCCAGTGTGAGTCTCTTCCATGGGGTACATTCTTCCAGGACCAGCTGCTCCAGAGTAAGTCCCTTATGAAGTCACAAGTCCTGTAGCAAACCTGCTCCTGTGGGCTCCTCTCTCCACAGGGCCAGGTCCTGCCAGAAGCCTGCTCCAGCATGAGCTTCCAGTGGGATCATAGCCTCTTTCAGGCATCTGGTGTGGGGTCCTCCGCAGGCTGCAGGTGGAATCTGCTCCAGCATGGACTTCCATGGGCTGCAGGGGCACAGCCTGCCTCCCCATGGTCTTCTTCACAGGCTGCAGAGGAGTCTCTGCTCTAGCACCTGGAACACCTCCTCCTCTCCTTCTTCCCTGACCTTGGTGTCTGCAGTAGTTTCTCTCACATATTCACTCCTTTCCACCAGCTACAGTTGTGCACCACTTTTTCTCCCTTCTGAAATACATAATTCCAGAAGTGCTACCACCTTGGCCAGCAGTTGGTCTGTCTTGGAGCTGGCTGGCATAGGCTCTGTTGGACATGGGGGAAATTGCCAGCACCTTTTCAAAGAAGCCAGCCCCATAGACTCTCTGCTACCAAAAGCTTTCCATGCAAATGCAATGCAGCACAACAAGCTACAGTTCTGAAGTTTTTCGTTGGTGATAATTACAATGAAAGGGGTAATAATTCATTTCATGTAAACCCTGTGTTCTTAGTCAGTGATGCACTATTATATGTGCAGTCTGCTGGTTCCTAGGGAAGGATCTTCTCAACTGTTTCTGAAAAGGCACTTCAGCTACCGTAAGGTAGTTAGCAAGTTCTTATATTTCACAGCAGTTCTGATATAAATTAAATGCAGCTTCTGTTTACACAGAATGCTAGTATATAGCTTTTGCCTTCTTCCATCATTATCAGATCAGCGTGACTATTGCTAGGTCAAATGTAAAAGATTATTTTTTTAAAATGCAATTTGATCCCATTTGTATCTGCCTGTTGAAAAGTTGTATGCATTCTTAAAACGACTTTCAGAATTTAAATTGATACACATATTAGCCTGTGGCAATATTGCTGCTTTTCCTCAGGCTTTGGACGTCATTTGCTTATACTAGAATGTCACCATTGAAATGTAGTTATTTCTCGACAGTTGCTCTTGGAAAGGAAATGATTTATGAGCCATAGGGATAAATGCTTATGTTGTTTCGCACTCCATTTGGCTGGAAACTTCTAACATGCATAGAAAAGCCAGGATTAAAAAAAAAAAAAAAAAAGTGAGAAGCATTGGAAAATATTTCATCTGTTAAAGCAACCATTCTAGTTTTACTAATCTGGGTGATCATTTAAGGAGCTACCTGCACCATTTCCCTAAATTTTAGGTATTCACATACATAATCTCCCAACTGTGAATTGTGAACTGAATCTATTATACTATTTCTTTACTGTTGCTGTGTTTCCTTATGACCATTCAAGCACCTGTGCCATTTAGACAGGGCTGTGTTGAAACCTTCATAAGAGGACTCACATTATGTTGTATGACTTTACAAAAAAAAAAAGGCATTCTCAAGTGCTGCCAGTCTCTCTGTATGCGCAGAATTATATCAGAATCAGAATGAGTCTGTCCAGGTTTGAACTGAAAATGATACTAGTTGTATCCTCATATTTGCACTGAAAAGTGACAGACTTTTTCAGAGACCCTGGGACAGAGTTTGTGGATTTGCAGAGACAATTGTAATTCATTTCCGGCAAGCTTTATGAAAAATGAAGCAGAATTGGATATTAAATTAGTTTATAGATTATTTTGTGTCATCGACAAAACAGGTTTTTATGGTTAACTGATAACATATACAGCCTAGTAAAGGAAACTGCAGTTACAATTCTTACTCTCTGCAGTTTGTTTACTTATTTGGGACATTTGTTTTAATTTTGATGATATGTCCTGTCTGTGCTGTCTTTAAAAGATGCATCATCACTTTCATAGGAAAATGAAGTTATTTGCATTCCTCACTATAGACAGTAATTAAATATACAAAGATGGATATCTTACTAAAAAGGGAAACAAATCAGTAATTAAAAGGCATAGACGGAATAGAGATAATTAATATATATATAAAATAGGCTTCAAAAACCATAAAAAGAAAACCATCTGTTTTAAAAGAAAATATAATGGAAGTATAAAATCAGCTTAACTTGTAATTTTTTTCATAGCCCTTGAGCATCTGTGCAAAGCACTTTGCTAGTGTAAGTGTTGAGGTTTTTTTGCTTTTATCAGCAAAGATTTCATTCATATGAGTAGACAGCTATAAACACAATACACACAGTGCTGAGTGTACAAGTGTAAATTGGGTTGCTTCCATCAAAGGTTAGTCACAGGGATGCTGTAGTTCTGTGTCAAGGCTGTATTAGTTCAGGCTTCTGTCTCCATGTTACATCCTGGTGGAGGTTAATAAAAACAGTCACAATCTGTATGATCATTTATCAAGCACAGGTACTGTAGTAATAGGAGAGACAGAAATTTTTTGATAGAGCAGAACACATCATGTAAACATGCCTGGACTTTTGATCAAAGACTTTTATTTTCTTTGCTTTATTTGTCTTTTGCTTTAGTGAGTAGAAAGAAAAAATTCTATATAAGAAACCCAAGGTTGTCTCTGTTCTTACACAGGGAGTATGGTATTATTTAGTGTACCCTAGACTAATTGTGCTGCTATTAATTATGGGCTTCATAAATCTTCCTAGAAAAGAGCTTTATTTTCTTTACTTATAATTTTGCTAGATTTAAACCACTTGGTCTGAAATTTTCTATGCCCTGAGCAGCTTTGTTTATGTTTTGTGAAAATATTCCACCAAAGTCACCAATGCAGTGGCTCAAGGGGGTGAAACAGAAACATTCTTGCATGGCAGAAAGGAGTGTGGAGGGGGACAAGAATGCACAGGAATCTGGATAGGAAATGAATAGGGAAATGGAGACTGCAGCTGGCAGGTAAGCACTGGCCAGGACCAAGGCTTTAAGTAGAAAATACACTAGAAGTGATCACAGATATCAAGGGGGACAGATGCAGAAGACACTGTAGGTTTCAGAGCATGCACCTTTTGGAGCCAACAGCAGGAGTTTTCATTTTGACATTCCTTTTTGTTCAGCAGTAGCTAAAAAAAGAGTGGATTTTTTTTCTAATTGGCCTTCATTAATTCAAAGGATGATGCCTGTGCAAGGATCTAGGAGACCAAACTGTTTAAATTATAGTAGCCAAGAGTCAAAACGGCCCTATTCTTGACCCAAGCTTGAGCCTTTGTGCTTCGAACTTTCCGATCTTCCAGCCCTAGGCTGCAATGACTCATACCTTTGATCCTGAACTTTCTTGTGATGTCAAAAATTGGGTAAGAGCAATTATTTATGTAGTATGGGTGGGATTGCAAGTAGTTATTTTTAATTTTTGTTTTGTGGCAAGGAACAGAAAAATTACATCCAGAATTTGGTAAAGAATAGAGCATTGAAGTCTCCTACACTCAGACACTGGAGGCCAGGCTTAATTCTATCCTTGCATCAATGCTTTTGAGCTTTTATAAGCGAAAAGGTGTGTAGGGAGACATAATCCTGTTTATTAGCTTTACTAAGTGAAAGTGCTCCTTGCTGTATGTGATGCATCCAGGTTTTGCTTTTTCTATGAAACCTTGCATGGCAAGGACTTACAGGAAGGAAATTGCTGAAAATTCAGTAGTTATGATTCTAAATTTATTTTATACAAAACTAAATTTAATGTGAAGGCACATTTCATTATGCTTTAACACGGGCATTTTAAAATTAGGAGTCAGTAGCCTGTAGACACCTATCTTAAAAAAGAACTGAGGAACAGTTCATATGCCTACAGTTTCTTTAAGCTGAATGAGAGAAAGGATAAAATTGTAAAATGGGAAAAGAGGTTTTTCAATATGATTGAAATATAGAACTGAGTTGATGCAATTTACATGCTTCCTAATTATGTAAATATATAAAGATCCTTTTGGCTAGATTGGGGGTTTTTCATTATTGTGGTGTTGAGCTGTTCTATGTCACCAGTGTAGGTGTAACTCAGACTGGTACTGATTGAAATGCATTAACATATACCTTGCATAGCTAAGGTAATTAAGGATGAAAAAGCTTAAATCTGAGTTACTAGCAGCATTATTTTTCCTTTTACAAATAGATTAAATACGATATGTCTATTTGGTGAAAGAGGTCACTACAATTCCAAATGGTGCCATATCTGTATATTTAGACCTCTTTTTGATTCCCCAACCTCCTGCTGGGGATATCGGTAAGGAAAATACTTTGATAGATGTTTTAAATATTAAAGAACCCAGATGACACTAAAAAGAACAGAACTGATTTCCAGTGTGAAAATTGTTGAATCTTCTACTTGCTTGCTGAAATCTTTCAGCAAACAATTGATAACTTCAGCATATTCACAGTGATGGTAGGAACAATAACCAGTATGTCTCTAACTGTTAGTGCATTTTAGCTGATTAGTATGAAGTTCCAATAGATTATTTCTTTCTTGTATTTGCACATTATCGTATATAATTTTTCTCAGAAGGCAGGTTTTACTTGGGTTTGGAACAGTTACAGTAGCATTTCATCCCATCCTCCTAAACCCTATCTCAGTGTAAATTGTTTGTCAATACTATTTCTGCCTCACCACTTGAATCCCCACACTGCACATCTGTTTTCAGTCACTGTATAGGGAAAGAAAAATGTTGCCATATTTTTGAATGAACTTAATCCTTTTATCTCTCTCTGTAGCCCTTTGTGCTTTTCCCTGTTCTGTTCAGTATTTTAAACAAGCTTTGTCTGCTTTTACTCTATAGGAATTGGTAGGCATGGTTGTAACAGAAATAATAGCTCCCCATAGGCATACCTCCAAGAAAACAAATGTAGTAAATACCGTTAGGTGGGTTTCAAAGAGTTTTGTAATGTTTTTTCAAGCTAATCATAAAATGAAATTGTGTGAGAAAGAGTTTACCTTACAATATGGTGTGACTATCATTATGAAATAGAAATCTTGGCTACCTTGACAGAGGAATAGTTTTCTTAATATTCAACCCATTAAAATAAATTTAATGTTACCTTACAGAAATAACCCCAGCTCTCTATAGTTCTGATCTCATTCCTTCAAGGTGTTATAACATTTTACTGTAAAAGACAGGAGAAAATTAAATTGAACTATTGCATTTTATTTTGTTTTTTTACTCTCCTTTTCCTGTTCCCTTCTGCCCTATGTCTTCCATTCAAAGCACAAATCAAGCCAACCAATGATTTAATAAAAACAAGGACCAACTATTTTCTGAATTATTTAGGTCAGTCGTATTGGTAAAATCCAAAATCCTTATTTATCCTTTTTTCTATATGGTTTTCACCAGGAATTTGCTCCCCCTGAGTAGTTTTCCAAATATATGAATCCCCGCCATTTTGTGTACCCTATTGCACTTTCCATTGGTCTTTTTTTTTTTTATTTTTTTATTTTTACTTCCAAAATCTCAATTGTAAGCATTCATAGAACTATTTTCTGTATATTTGATTATGCTATGACAGATGTGGTATAAATCACAGTTATGTGATATAATGTTATATAATGTTATACAAGACAGTGTACATGTAGATTATGAATTTCTTAATGAGTTAGTCACCAAGCTGGACTTGCTTTTGTTATTTGTATTAAAATTGCTAGGGTTTATTGCTGAAGAGACAATGAAAGAGCAGGTCTTTTACTACCTGAAAATAAATTAGTTTGAATTCTGTGACTTGAATTAGAAAATTAGGAGGCTGATACCACTTTTTCATAATATAGATCTTCAATTTTGTATTAAAACGAGTAACATTTTCAACCATAAAGACACTGAAAGCAGTATAAAATGGGTCATAAATTTCTACTGTCTAGTTGGGAGACTTTTTCTTTTTACTAATCAGCAGCGCTTCCCAATTCAGAAATCCAGCAGTGGAGTATCTTGTTCATGATATTTTATAATACTGAGAGGATGAAGACATATCCAGTCCCCATGAAGCGCATAACTCAGTAGGCTTAGATTTTGTTTATTTTTAGTGTAAGACTAATTCTCAATGATGTTGTAAGAATATATTTATGTTAATTAATGCTATATTTTCACCCCCTCCTGTTAGAAAACACAGCTATGCCTGTGGGAAAGTATAATGGCCATATAATTACAATTTCTTCTGAGAAAAACATTCTAACAGGCGTCCTGCTGTACTTGTGTTGTTTTAATTGGATGTTTGGCTTAAGGACAGTTCATAATTTATCATAAACATTAATGTTAATAAAACCAGCTGGAAGGAAGGTATACTTAATCTCCTTGACTACAGCATAAGAAATAAAATCTTATTTGAACATCTCTTTTTTTTTTTTTTGCTTTCTGACAAAGCAAGAAGGGGAAACTAGGTTGACAAGGAGATCATGCTGTTCACTTCCTCAGCTGAGTAGTGACTCAGTGTAGTGCGAGTGTAGGAAAATTAAATAAAAAAATAATAAAATCTACCCTATTGTTCACGCTATCAGAATGCAGACTGATGAGCAGCTTTTTCATCAAGGGAATGAAGAAACATTAACGGAAAGTCTTACTGTATTGATTTTGCCTGTTGGGGTTTTTTTGAGGATTCTGACTTTTTGGATGTTCTACTTGAGTCTTTAATTCTCCAGTGATAACTTTTGGGAAGCCACTTTTAGGCCGGCCATGTCCTAAAATCAGGTTTCAATCATTCCCAAATTTTGCAGAGTTTATTATAAATTCTATGTTTAGTTTCATTGTAAAAAGAAAATGTTTAATCAGCAGAGATAGAAAAGATCCTTGTTCCATACTAGGTAGGTCTGCTGATGGGTCTATTTTCTTACTTAACATGAGAGTTGAAAGTGGGACTTCACAATATATTTGTGTCCCCAAGATGTGCTTACCAACTTAAAAAAAAAAAAATCTTTTTTCCCCAGTCCATGTTTATTGCTTTGTTGTCCAGAGGTATTCAAAATCCTCTTTTCAATATGTTAATGTGATATGATATATGTGAAAGTGCTCAAGTTCTTATTTTTTACTAAATACATTTCTCTGGCAAGAGTCATTAATATTGCATTTTGTAGGCTTGATCTTTGCAGTGAGCTCATGCTAAGAGCTTGCAATGGACCATTATTGAACTACCAAATTGCTTTTGCCCTGAAGCAGCAAGGGTTCTCACTGCTCTTGTCCCTTATAATGTTGTCTTGGATGTTCTTATTATCTGTATGTTTAATCCCTTTAGCTTCATGCTAACTTCAGAGCCTCAATAATGTTAAGAAGCCTTGGCTCCCTTAGGTACTTTATCACACACAGACTTCTTACTTTTCTCCATTTTACATCTGCTGATTTTCTGTTTCTTTGTCCTAGCAAAAAAGACATCTGATTTCTGTTATCTATTATTTGCAAATTAGTCCTGTGTTATTGTAGCTGAATGAATATATGTTTCCTCTGTAAAGTTAATATTCCTAGCATAAGAAAAATCTGGCTACAGGCAGATTTTACTTTGAGTTATCTTTGTGGCTCTGCTCCCAGTGCCAAACTCGGACACTTACCTCTGCCTGGGAAGGACAGACACTGCACCCAGGCAGATAAAACCTCTGCACAATGGGGATAAAAAGCATCACTACTAGTTGAGTGAGGAAAGAGGGGAACCTAGTTACCTGTGCAGAAAAAGGCTTTGTAAATCTCCTTTCTCTTGGCGACATGGTGTCACATCTCACTGAACACTATATTTATACCTGCATTTGAAAGGTAATCCTTAAAGTAAAAAAAAAACTTGTGGACGCAGCAGGCAAACGCTGTAAGATGGCCAAAACAAGTGGAAGAAGAAAGATTTGCTCCCTTTTACCTCATGGAGATAGGAAGATTTGGCACCATGAGTGGGGCATTGCTCATTGGCTTGCTGTAATGATGCTATTTATGCCTGTTTTTCAATTGTATAAGAAAGATCAAGATTATTAGTCAACAGTATTGCCTATTCTGGGCAGCCCTTTGTCATAGCCCTGTCTTCCAAACCATGTCCATATAAATTTATATAAATAAAGTCATGACTGAGTGCTTTAACACACTTTAGTGCTTTTGTTGTCTGTCATTTGTCTGTTAAGCCTAGATGTATTGGAATCATATGAAGTGGGGTGGCATTCGTGCTCTCATATAGAATCACAGAATGGATTGAAAGGGACCTTAAATATCATCTAGTTCCAACTGCTCTGCCATGGGCAGGGACGCTTCCCAACAGACCAGTTTGATCAAAGCTCCATCCAGCCTGGCTTTGGTCATTTCCAGGAATGGGGCAGCCACAACTTCTCTGGGCAATCTGTTCCAATGTCTCACCACCCTTACAGTGAAGTAATTCTTCTTAATCTCTAATCTAGATCTACGTTCTTCAAGATTAAAGCCATCAGCCCTCATCCTATCACTACCTGCTCTTACAAAAGACCCTCTCCAGATTTCTTTTAGGCCCTGTTTAGGTACTGCAAACAGCTCTAAGGTCTCCCTGGAGCCTTCTCTTCTCCTGGATGAACAAGCCCAACTCTCTCAGCCTGTCTTCCTACAGGAGGTACTCCAGCCCTTTGATCATCTTCATGGTCCTCCTCTGGACTCGCTTGAGCAGGTCCATGTTCTTCTTATATTGGGGGCTCCAAAGCTGAACACAGCACTCAAAGTGGGGTCTCACAAGGGTTAAGTAGATAGATAGAATCACCTCCCTCATGCTCCTCTTGATACAGCCAAGGATACAGTTGGCTTTCTGGGCTGCAAGTGCACACTACCATCTCATGTTCCGCTTCTTGCCAACTAGCATCTTCAAGTCCTTCTCCTCAGGACTGCTCTCAGTCCAGTCTATGTCCAGCCTGTATTTGTGCTTGGGATTGCCCTGACCCAGGTGTAGGGGCTCACACTTGCCCTTGTTGAACTTCATGAAGTTTGCACAGGCCCACCTCTCAAGCCTGTCCAAGTCCTTCATGCATCCCTTTCCTCCAGTGTATCAATCACACCACTCAGCTAGGTGTCACAGTGCACTCAATCCCACTGAATATGTCACTGACAAAGATGTTAAACAGCACTGGTCCCAGTTACCAAACTCTGAAGAACACCACTCATCACTGATCTCCTCTTGGGCATCAAGCCATTGACCACAACTCTTTGAGTGTAATCATCCAGCCTATTCATTATCCACGGAGTGGTCCATGTGTCAAGTCCATGCGTTTTCAATTTCGAGACAAGGATGTCAAGCAGAATAGTGTTAAGCACTCTGCACAAGTTCACATAGATTATGTCAGTTGCTGTTTTCTTATCCACCAATGTTGTCACCCTGTCATAGAAGGCCACCACATTCATCAGGCACAATTTACCTGTAGTGAAGCCATGTTGGCTGTTACCAATCACATCCTTATTTTCCATGTGCCTAAGCATAGTTTACAGAAGGATCTGCCTCATAATCTTGCCAGGTACTAAGGTGAGACTGATTGCTGAGAAAGTTGGTGCTCTGCTGCAAGTGCTGGTTTTATATTAACAATGTGCTCTTCCTTTTAAGTTTTAGTAACATACTAGCTCTCATTTGTCTCTTTATTTAGTTTGCAAATATCTGTCATCCTTCATCTCTTTTGATACCATGGATTTTGTCAATATGTTGCATCCATGACCATAAAACAGAAATCCAAACATCATGGCCTGAGCTTGGAGCAAGAAAACGAGTCAGATAAGATGTCCAAAAGGTTTCCGTGCAGCTTTTTAGGTCTGTCAAAGTTTTCTCCCCCTAGAACCATGTTTATATTGTCCTTCTGTGCTAGTTATTTTTAAAAATATGTGATAGCCCTATCTTACATTGTTGCCTCTATCCTTAGATCAGCACTGTTTAAAAGATTGAAATGAGTTCTTGTCTGATGCTGCCTGCTGAGTGCAATTTAAAATGGCTGCTCCAGATTGTATTCTTAGTTTCCATCTTTAAAGATATAATGAAGTATCACTCCTATGCTAACCTTTCAAGTATTTCCGTTACATATGTCTCTTTACTTTGTGTGGGAAGTCTATCCAAATGAGGCTAATGGACTGGAGATTCAAAATACTTTAATACCTTGTGAAGCGCTGCTAATTCTGAATAAGCAAAACCATTTGAGGCCAAATATTTTCCTGCACAGTGTTTAGGCATTAATGTAAACAAATGTGTAATATGTTCAGGTAGTTGATTTGTTTGATGATGAATCTAAACACAGAATTCATGGGTACTTAATGGAAGTTATGATACTGTTCTTCCTACATCATTTCAGCATGACCTGATAGTTCTGGAATATAAATCTGAACTTAATTGGTTATGTAAGCAATTATTGAATTTTCTTCTAATAATTAAAGTGTTCAAAAGCTTCTTTAAAGGGTAAAATGATCAGTTTTCTGTAGTGTATTTGTAGAAGAATAATAACTTATTATGATTAAAGAAAATAAAATTGTAATTGGTGAATGGTAAAGAAGAAAACAAGCTATGTTACTCTTGTGCCTCATGAGAAATAAAATTTTATATGCATAATTATGGATTGTGTTGAAATACAGGTAGAGTTAGTGTGGGAGGGAGGGCTCAGCCTATCTCATTTTTTTCCGGAGAACCTCAGTGATTTTTTTTAAACATCTTTTCTCATTTCAGTGCTTGAGTTATTTTCTTATTACTAATCTGGATTGCTATTATGAATTTTGAATATTTTCAGATACAAAAACACTTTATACTGAAGAAAAAATACCTCTAGAAATAATCAGACAAGCAATGGTGATGGCAAATATAGCATTCTGCTATATTCCTTCTTTTGCACATCTTTTCAGTTTGTCCAGATATCTGAACAAACTATGTATTGAGAAACTCACCAGACTTTCTTCTGTTTGCTTCCAGTCTGCAGAGGATAGCAAACTGTAATCTCCTGGCATTTCAGCCAGGGCCCAGCAATCCCAGGCCCATTTAGGGCTGAACTGTCTAGCAGCTCTTCAGTATTAGAAAAGCTGTCTTTTTCATAAGCATAGTGCTTATTTCTCATAGCTCGCTGTAGATAAATTCCCTAATTCCAGCTGTATGAACATTCCTATTATGGCTTAACTTCCCAGTGGGAGGAGATTGGTGTAGGCAAAACAAGTTGCAGTGTTGTTAGGAACGTACCATTAGTATTCATCTGTTGACATGAATACACATTTTCTGGCAAAGCAAGCCCTATATGCAGTTCTCTGCCTTGTTGTCTTTGTTGTTCAGAAGCATTTTATTAGCAGAGATCTGCATTCTCCTGTGTGGGGCAAGATATGTTTTCTGATCAAGAAATTCCTTCCAGTACACCAGGCTTTCCTAGATCTAGCTTGGTCATGTAAGTGAATTGGTCCTCACTACTCCCCAGCATAGGCCGGCATCCCGTCCTTGTCGTCTTGTGATGCTTTATCTTTTGACTTTGGTTTTGACTTTTTAAAATGTCTCTTTCTTGCTAGCTTCTATTTCAAAGACCTTTAGCAAACTGATTTTTCTGCTCAGGTGATACTTTAACAGCTCTACTTTGACTAAGAAATAAGTATTGACTATTCAGTGTTAAGCTGACTATTCTTATTTGCTATTTATCTGATAGATGTGCGCACAGTCTTGTTAGCAAAAGAAACATCATATTCTTCTTATGTTATACAGCCCTCTTCATGGTATTAGAGACAATAGGATAAATGAACAAAGGAAGGAGAATCTCTTTAAAGCTAAGTTACTTCAAAAATTTTTGAATCATGCTATATGTTTGACTCTGCATATGTGCTGTATGACATAGGTCATATATTAACAAGTTAAAAATTGTCAGTGTTTCCAATCTCTGAAAGCTTATATTGTTGTGAAAGACTTGGAGAATTCTAGGTGCAGATTCCCTAACACCGATAGTACTTTAGAAATTCCTGCCACATGTTCTTCAAATTCTTTAATATCAAAATACTTATTAATATAGAATTCTAGGGTCATAGAAAAAATTAAGTTAAAGAAACCTTGGAGGTCACCTGGTCCACCCTCTTACTCTTCAAGCAGGATCAGCTTCAAGGTTGAAGAGCAAAGTTGCATCAAGTTGCACTAGATTGATACTACTCAACAAGTTCCCAAAACTCTTTTTCTTTGCAAAAAATAAGTGTTTGAGGGTGATAGAATGATGTGGTAGAATGCCTGTTGCTGTGCAAAGGCAGTTTATATTAATTATCTGTTTGTAAGTAACTATGATGCTAAGCTTAAAGGGAGAACTCTTTGGGTACATGGCTTGTATAGATAAATCCTCTAGTTAAAATAAAGATGTTCCTAATATTTGTTTCACCATTTACGGAAATTAAAGTGATGTTTCCAAATAACTGTGGACTTTGGGTGGCATAGGGCTTTTTGTATTTTCTGTCTTTTGTATCAAAATGGATTCTCCAGAACACTAGGTAAAACTGAGGGTTAAAAGCAATAAAAACATCTTTAAAAATATTTTTTGTTTTCTTTTTAGCCTCAAATTTTTAGCTTCAAGCAGTAATATCTAAAACAGTAAAGACTTCTAAAACACAAATAAGATGAGGAAAAACCTTCTGTCTCCCAGTACTTGACTGAACTGATACACAGTACCTCAGAACATTTTGCTTTTAATGGGCTATAATGATAAATATACTATGAATATTAAATGGAAATAATTGCTTTCACTTAGGATTTTTCTTTTAGCCAGAAACATGGCCAAGTAGTTATGCAGAGAAGCATTTCTACATAGATAAAATTTACCTCAGCACTTAGATCTCAGGGTTTATAGACTTGAAGCTTGATAATAATTCTTTTTTTCCGGGTTAATCAGATATGATAATGGCTTTTTGTTGGTGTTTTCTTCAAAATTTGAATGGTTGAATTACTTCAAAAGTAAGGATACTTATGACTGAATCAGTTAAGGAAGACATTTCAGACTACTACAGATGAATGTGCAATGTATATTTCCTGTCGTGGATGAGAGGTTAAGCAGGGTAGAGGCATGCAGATACTTCAGTTACATTTATTTTCCAATGGAATTCATAAATACTGGGGAACCTGTTGTGTCAGACTGGTTTTGGTTGCAGAGATGCTCGTCTCCCAGTGAGGATGATTGTACCTTATAAAACAGCCACCATGGTATAAGGATTTTTCATAAGCAAGGAGCCTCATACTGTTTATAGTGTTGTTATTGGGGTGGGGTGGAGGCATAAGGGGGAGCTGCTTTCTCTTGCTGCATGAAATTATTCTCTCCCTGTTAAGATTACTTACTCAGAGTACTTGAAGCATAAAGGCTATAGAAACATTAAGTTTTTTGTACTGCTTCATAAAACTGAGGCAAAGAAAATCTCCCCATTCTTCATTCAGTAGTGGAGGTTTCATGCATTGCATGTGGCAAGATTGTGAGTGAGGGCAGTTACTTTCTCACGTCAGGCGCTGTGACAGGAGTGCATATCATGTGCTGAGACTCTGTCTTTGTATTAGCCTTCATGATAGGAACGAAGTTATGGTGTGAAGCACAGCCAGGTAGCGCAGCCTTGGGCCCATTACAGGATATTAATTCCCTGGCCCCAGTCGTGGTTGGTTAACATGAAACAGGGATGGATGGACATAGGCTTACAAACACATCATGCAAGAATATTGGTCTGTACAAGTGAAGAACAGAAAGGATGCAATACAGCTGTTTTCTGGGGGAGTAGCTCTAGCCATCTATCTATGAAATGCCATCCTGTGCACCTTCATATACAACTATAGAGCTACTGTGTGGGGTAGCACAGTGAGAAGCTTCAGCCTGCTTCTCAGTACATGGTTTCTGGTCCTGGCAGATCCTTTTTGCCTTGATTTAGTCCCACATATTTGATAAAGTTGCAGGTTCAGAATTGTGTGAAATTGCCTGATGTGTCTTTCAGAAATATTCTAACTGATGCAGCACAAAGTCTTGTTTTCCCTTTCTGTGGAGGATTCACACTGATGTTTCATAATCTCTCCATTAACCTTCCATCTGTTTCCTATGGTTTCCTTGCTTGTCAGTCATTTCCAGTGTAAAAAGTAATTTTTTCTAAGATTTTCTTTTGCCACCTACCTCTTAAAATCACAGGTGTAAAGTTATGTGCACTGTATTATTATAACAACTGAATTTCTGCAGGGTTGCTTCTCCAAGTTCTCTGGTTCTTCCTGTGGAGCCTCTTCTTCTCTTGTCTCTTCATGATGTTCCCAAATTTGTGTCATGAGCAGTGTCCGAGACTTTGTGCCAATGTCACTAGGTATGATATTGTTCCTCAGAAACTTCTGTAATGACCTCCCTCCAAACTGACAGTTACCCACTTAAACATAGCTGGTTATTGCTTCTGTGTTATCTCATTCATATGCATTTCATAATTCTGGTCTTAATCATTATCTGCTCTAGGCTGACTTTCTTACAGTGCCATAGCAAATGATTTATTGAAATCTGTTTTCTTGTCCAGAAACTTAAGATCACGCATAGCTTAGTGCTGCATCTTAATACACATTATTATGTATAATTTATTATATATAATTTATTTTTTTTAACTCATCTTTCAATCAGGGTACTCATCTTGCTGGTGTTCAGCCAAAGAGTATCATCTCAAACACAGTAGATTTTTGCATGTGTTCTTCATATGCATGAAATGCCCTTCATAGTCTCTGGAAATAGTGAATAGATCTTAATCTTCAGGAGAGCTACACTCTAAGACCAGGAATAGTTGCTATTCATCTTATTTCTAAATTTATTAGAAGTCCAGTTTAGGTAAAATGGTCAACAGTTTACATTTAAAATCACAGAATCAGAGAATCAGAGAACAGGTAGTTTGGAAAGGACCTTTCACCCCTAATTAACCCAAAGGATTATCAAGTTCCAACACCCTGCCATGGGCAGGGACACCTCACACTAAACCATGTCACCTAAGGCTCTGTCCAACCTGGCCTTGAACACCGCCAGGGATGAAGTATTCACAACTTCTTGGGCAAGCCATTCCAGTGCCTCACCACCCTCACAGGAAAGAACTTCTTCCTTATATCCAATCTAAACTTCCCCTGTTTAAGTTT
>WYDI02026728.1:0-44801 GCA_009867235.2 Psittacus erithacus | reverse complement strand
GTGCCATGGTTTAGTGTGAGGTGTCCCTGCCCATGGCAGGGGGTTGGAACTGAATGATCTTAAGGTCCTTTCCAACCCTAACTATTCTATGATTCTATGATTTCCTCCACTTTTTGTCCTTCAAGCTTGCTTTGAACTCTGTGTCACTCATGGTGGGCTGGAGACTATGCTGGCATTGAGCAGTCCGGCTGCAGTGCAATGCTAACAGCAGCACAGCAGGTGGTGGTAGGACCAAGCTTCCAAGGTGTTGGACATCCCTCCTCATTTGCAGTTTGTCAGTGTGCAATGCCTTTCTGAGATGTCAGAGAGAAATACTGGCATTCTGGTATGTTTCTGATGTGCTTTAAATATAATGTTACTGTTAACACTGGATGGTGAATTCTCCTTTCCCCCTTAGCACTTCTACGTTATATTCTGAGTTACTGCTGTTTACAGAACAACCTTTGATTCATATTTATTTAAGCCAGCTGAAGAATTTGTACCTAGTCTGGGGGATCATCAGTCAAAGCTTAGCCTGAGAAAAGTTTTCTTCTTTTTGCTGCAGAAATGTTTCAGTTCATAGTTTAAATTCACTTCGTTTCTTAAAGCTCAAGGAAGACATTAAAATGAGAAAGGATGCAAACTGGGGAACAAGCATTAATGTGCACTAACATTTGACTTTTTGTCAGTTAATGGTCTCATGAACTTGGAAGTAAATTGAGAGAAAGCATCCCATAATACATAATTTGATTTACGAGGGTAAGCAATTAATGGAAAGCCAGCTCCAACGTACCTGCTGGGGTTGTGGTTGAGAGGTTCTCCTGTGCAGCAAAAGGCCTTTCAGGCTGGAATCTGGAGGAGATCAGAAGGAATCATTAACTCAATATGGGCAGTTTCATCAATCTTTTCTTGGGGTTTACAAGAAGCAGGGAGGTCGCCTGCTGAAAATACCCGTCAAGTACACGCTTGCTTGTAGGATAACTGAAGTTACCTTTTTCAATTTTTAGTATTTCACCGAAGGAGTTGTAACAAAGATTATTCTTCGCTGACTCCACTACTTTATGATGTGTAGCAATTTAGGAGGGAATGCAGACTTGGGTGACTTTCAGTCTATCTGTGGGGACAGTAATAAATATTTGTGAAGAGGCAGCTGCAGTTCTGTGTTCAGGTCAGGCTATATCCTAATTAACACAATGAAGATTTTTGTCTCAAACGCTCTTCAAATAGGTTTTTAAAAACAGGCAAGTTTGTTCTGCAGTGCCACAAAATGTGACTTGATTTAGAATTTCAGGTGTAACTAAGCTTTACTTTTAAATCAGTTTTCTGCATTTATCAAGAGCCTGTGATAGCAAAGCTCTCTTACCTGCAAATGTAATTGCAAGGTCATGACTGCAGGGGAGCATTATTTGTTGGTTACATTAAAACCAACCAAACAAAAACCCCCTAGAGCTGTTCTAACCTAATGCAGACTAATTGGGATAAGTGTCACAGGTAACTTCTTGTGGGAATGGCCACTGACTGGAGCAGTTGTCCCCTCACTGCATGTTTGCTCCCTGCACTGCCTGCTGCCTTGAGCTGCTCATTAAGGACATTTTTGAAGGGGAATGGTGAAGCTGATCAGGGAAAACTTGGCTTCCCTCTAGGTTATTTTGTCTTTTAACCTGTGTGTGTTCCCACATCCTGTAAAACATGCATTTTGTTGAGTAATACTTGTGCCAACATTGATGCAGAGGGAAATAAAGTGTTTAAGGGGAGGGATGACTGCATAAGCTCTATAAGCAATGCAACCATTAAATACCCAATTTCAGCCTCAGAAAGGGCTTTGCTGGTGTTCGTTTTATGCACGCTGCATACAACAGTTTGCATTGCAAGAATATACAGTCTCATTTATTTAAGCCACATAAAAAAGGAAAAAAAGCATAGAAAAATTTAAGCTTACAGTGCGATTTTCAAAATGCAAGGAAAATTCATAGGTAGTTTTCTGTTCCCTGCATGCCCCCCAGTTTAGTAACAGAATTCTTATGGGATGCTGTTATGGGATGTGGAAAAAATGTCCCCACGTACTAGAACATCTAGAAAGCTTTTTTTTTGTTCCAAATTAACAGTACCTTCAATCCCACATGCTTCATATTTACTTAATTTTAAGATTTCATGCCTTTTTTTTTATGCCTAAAATTAGGACTCATGAACTGATTAATCCTGTATTTTAAACATAAGTACACGTGTCGTTCTATTGTCAAGTTGCTTATATTCCCAAGGCTGAGATGGTTAAAAATGTGGTGAACGTGTCGTTTAAACAGTGTTCTGGCATGGCTTGTCTTTTCATTTGAGTCCTTTGCTGCACTTTGCTGTGGGTCTGACTGTGATTTTTTTCAGTGCTGCTTTGACGTTTATGCACATGTATTTGTAAGAAGGTTGTTTGTTATTTTGCAGGCCCACCTTCAACCCTCCCTCTAAGCACCCAAACCTCTAGTGGCAGCTCCACTCTTTCCAAGAAGAGACCACCTCCCCCACCCCCAGGACACAAAAGAACCCTCTCTGACCCACCAAGCCCACTACCTCATGGACCCCAGAATAAGGGCCCAATTCCTTGGGGTGAGTTTTGAAACGCAAAACAAAAGGGCAGGGGAAAACCTTTTATGATGGATGATATATGATCTTTGGTTTCTTTTCACCTGGTGCTTGCTTTCCAATGATTGCAGCTTGATGCAGCGTCAGCTCAGATAAATCAGCAGTTCTATCTCCTGTCACTCTAGCTTCCAGGCTTCTGTATCTGAGTCTCGCTTGAGAAACCTGAAAACACTCCATGCTCCCCCTGGGGCACAATTTGGTCTCTGCTGCCTCCTTCCCTCTACCCCAGCTGCCCAGGCTGCCCTCACCCTAGCCCCCTCATCTCCTGCATCTCCTCTGCCTCTGCTTCCTCACCCCTGCTGCTGTTCTGACCAGCTCACTGGTGTAGGTGGCTCATGATTTGGGACAGAAAAACCGCAGTGATCTGTGTGGTTGTGATTCCCAGAAGGGCTGGTTCCCTTGGGCTCTATGCCAGATCTCTCCCACAAAGTGTTGGCACCTAGGTGGTGATGTGTTGTCTTAATATGTTTTGGAGGTTTGTGATGTTGTCTGTACGTACACAAAGACTGATAGGGTCGCATCCTTCTACCTGCAGAAGTTATACAGAAACAGCACAGGGTTTTTTTTTCTTTCTTTTTAACAGGATGCTTTTCTGACAGAAGCTTTTTACAAACCATTTACCAGACTACTTGAATGACTCCTCTTTTCAATAAACATTGCTCTATGCAGTCAACTTCTCCCTATAAATCCCAGTACCTGTAAATCTCAGGCCCATGAAATTTACTAGTGCTGGTGGCAGGTTTTCCATGTATCTGTAAACTTTTGAGCTGGGATCCAGTGCTTACAACGAGGGGTCCATACATTTCTTGTATCTTAAGAGTGTCCTCTCTCTGTTCTAACGCGAGCACAAAATTACTAGCCTAAAAAAATTGTAAGCCTAAAACCAGCAAATTGAGTTAAATGTGGTAAATCGTAGAGTACTCATGTAGAATGTCATTTAATCTAGGATTTGATAGGAAGTGAAACACAGAATCCAGCGAAAAGCAGTCCTTTTCTGTTTCTCAAAGGAATACAAATAATGACAGCCTTTTTCAGTTCTCTACTTTGCAGATGTCTGGCTATGGAAAAAAAGTTTCCGATGTTCTGGAGTCTAACAGCCCTCTGCTATTGCAGAGGTAGTAAAGGCATTTTGAAGAGCTTGGACTTCAAAAATCTATGAAAAGTCCAAAACAGCATCTAAAATACCAGATACTGGGATACAATCTGATGTCAGACTATAGGAATGAGAAGTGTGGTAAGAACAGATGCTAAGCTAGTGCCAGCTATTCTTTAAAAACATGAGACAACACATAAAGGAAAAGAAAAACACTGCAGAGGTGCAGGTGTGGAGTCAAAGAACCTCATAGCAGTAGATACCTTTTCAAGGCAGGGCTGGAGAAGAACATTGCTTATTCTATCTCTTTTCTGCTCTGCAGCGCAGCCTAAGCTTCAGTGACGGAAGAGGGACCTCTTCTCCCCTCTTAACGGAGATCTGTACAAAAACTTGTTCAAAGTCCATTTGGATTTTAAGCAAGGATTAACTTTCGTGTTTATAAAAGAAGGAGTTTCTTGTATCTGCCTTGTGGTTCAGTTTAAAAGCATTGTCAAATGTTCGCTGCTTTCCCTTTCAGAAGCTTTTTTCCCGTGTTATATTTCTTGTCATGTTGAATTTCAGCATTTGTTTTCTAATCTGTGCACTGATTGAAGCTTCAAGCAGAGCAGTCCTTAGCTTATGTCTGAGCAAATTAAGTTACTATTCAAAGATATTCTAAAAATGTCATTTAGATTATTTTGGATTTCCATAGCAACCACAGGATATTTTCCCTTGTTTGATCCATAGGATCTACATGTGAGGGATTTGCTGTTTGTTTTACCTTTATTTTTCTTTTCCCCCATTTGAAATACAAACATGTTTTTAGCAAGGCTCAGCATGACCTTTTTCTGCAGTTTCATTTAAACGTCAATGCACTTAAGAATGGCATCTAAGCAAATGTGTCATTCTTTTGCATGGGAAGTATTTTCTGTTCTTGGTTCATTAAATGTCACTTTACATCTATTCCAGTGACAAAACTTACTAATGGTTGTTGAAGTTGGTTCTGAGATTGTTTAGACATGCTGTAATAGAAGAGGGAGGGGGGAATGATAAAGGCACTAAAAGTAGTTAGTATAATTGTATCTTGGGAATGGTGATGGTTAAATGAAAAAGAAGCCTTCTGAAGGAGTTCAGGAGCACTTGGGTTTGGATTTTGCTGTTGACAGAATTGAGTATACCCAGGATCTTTTCTTTATCAATGGTTAACATTCAGGTTATGGTTACATACTGACTTAGCCTTTGCCGATATAGTAACTATCCTTTACGTAGGATAAAATACCAATCCTTAGAAATAATGATGTGTTGTTAATAAAATCATGGTGGTTTTAAAAAGATGTGCCTCATAATGCAAAATACAAACACCTGTGATAAATTTATTTGGTCCTGGCCTGCAGTATCTCCTTCTATCCAGAGAAAATTGAAACAATATATTCAAAACAAATGCCCTAGAGCAGTAACTCAGCGATGTCATTCAGTCTTTCCCTGACAGCAAATGTGAGCTACCAGTAAGTTGTTTTGAGCTGTGTTATATGTAAGGTTGAAGTTGGATTATTACTGTCCCTGCTGGTTTTTCAGTTGCAAAGCTATTAGTAAATAATGCTGTTTAATATCTCTAGACATGTTGTATAGAGGATACTTGGACGAATGTGTACTTCACTTGAAGTTGCACCCTCCGGTGATTATATTTCAGTTATCTTAATGATAATTTTCTTTAAACTGTGCTTTTTTCACCTCAGGTAATGATTTGGGCCCACCTTCAACTAAGGCTGCAAACAAGTTTGAGGGGATGTCTCAGCAGTCAAGGTAAAATCTGTGTATATGAAGGCAAAGATGAAAATTGATCTAAGGGTAACTAATTTATAAAGTAGAAAAGAAATTGCCTTTCATATGAAGTAAAATCCTAGCTGTTTCTTCATTAGTTTTCTGCATGCCTTACTACCATGCAAATACTTCGCCTTCATCGAGCCTCCTACGCTTTGTTCATAGCTGTCCAGACACAATTCATCCTTTGAGAGGGATGGGCAGAACAACTTGCACCAGAATCTATCTACTGCTCCTACACAAGCACTCTCTGAGCTGGGGAATGCTGCCTCAGGCTGCAGTCCGGCAGGACAAAAGTTTTCTTTTCATGTGTCCTGCATTTGATTTTATGTGCTTCAGTGTGAGGTCTCATGCCTTCAGCTGCAGGAGTGTCACTCTGGGTACAGGCTGGCATTGGAGACAGCTCTGTAAGAGAGAGAATTCATCTCGCTTGTCCAGCTTAACTGTTTACCAGGCTGTCAAGCCTCTGTGCTGACACACACTGTGTAAGCTGTAATAACACAAACTGCTTTTAGCTCATAGTTCATCAGGTCAGTACATTACAAGTGTCTTCTTCAATAGCTGCAGGAGTAATGATAACCATACATCCCTGTCACTTGGTATTTGCTACTCCTTTATCAGTATTGTGATTCCAAAATCCTGAGGTTCAAAGCATGGTAATTCTAATAAACATGCACCTCGGGCAATACAACAGAGGTTGTGCATGACCACAGTGTGAGCGATCAGGCCGCGACTGGAGGTGAAGTGTAGCGTCAAACAAATCACAGAACAAGATGGGTAGGTAGCGTTTCTGGACACTCCTCAGTCTGTGATCTGCCTTGTCAGGACAGGCAGGGGACGTGTTGGTGATGGCACAGGTGACTTACCATGTTGGCTGAATCCATCCAGGTGGCGCTGGGTATTCAGAGAAAAAGGGGTGATGTTCCTACAGCACAAAGAGCTGGTGCCATACTTGGTACTTGTAAGACAAGGGTAGAAGCATGGTTCTCGTGCTTGATGTCATTAAGTAAAGGCTGAGATAATTATTTATTGAATGAAGATTGAGCTTGGCTGTTCTTTCAGTTTTGTATCATGAGGTATTTTGACTATTTAAGAAAAGCTAGGAAATCAAAATAATTTCATCATACTCATTTTGAAACGTTAGTGTTGGAGACAAGTAACAGCAGAATCAAGGCTGTTTGATGCAGAAGACACTCTGTTCTCTTGAACATATTCTGGCAACTTCCTCACCCATTTTTCTTTTTCCTCCTGTTTTGAGTAATTATTTTGAGGTGACACTGATTTTTATTTGATATTGATTCCTTGATTTTTATGCCTTAAATCAGTTGGTTTTCTTCTTTTCTTCCACTGTCCTTTTCTATAAAAGTGACCTGAATGTGGTTTTAGTGGAAGAAATTTGGTGGGTTTTGTTGAAACCTGTAACATGTTTTGCCCTCATGTGCCAGGTTTGTGAATCTGAGCCAGCCTGGTGTTAATTCTGAAGAGCATTGCCTACAACAGAAAACTTAGGTGGAAAGTTTTGGCAGTGTGAAACTACCTCAGATTTTTATGCTGTAATAGATTACTCACAACTCCTGCTTGTATTGTTGTTTACTACTATAAATAGCCAACACAGCTGTAACACAGGCTGACAGAGTAAACCCTGTTGTTTTTCCACAGTTATCAGTATTTCCTCAGAGTAGCAGAGGCTTTGTTTCCTGATGTGGCTGCAGTTTATGCGTAATACAGTCTCATACTCATGCAGTAGGCTACAAGGCATAGGCTTAGTCCTGGGAAACTTCAGACCACTGACATAAAGGACAAATTGTTTTGAATGCTTCAGTATAATTATTTTAAAGACCCATGTTTTCCTGGGTTTTTCCAAGTTCTGGATCTGCCCCCTCAGCTGGTTTTTCAGCTTCACCTACTTTTAGAGTACATTTGTGCACATACCATAGTTTGTAGAATAAATCTGCGCTTTCGCATTAAAGCTGTGTGGGGTTGGTATGTCTTTTTCTTTGTAAAAGCAGTTAATTCTTAACAGTGTTTTGAGTATACTTTATAACAGTTTGAAAGCACTAACAAGTCACATCTGTTGATTCAGCACTGGGACTGCAAAGACTGCACTTGGCCCTAGAGTTCTTCCCAAACTACCTCAAAAAGGTAAGAGGTCTCTTTGTTGGTGTTCTCATAATGGCATCTTTTAAATATGTGTGGAAGTAGATACTTGTTTGAAATATATGGATATTTCCAGCAAAAGTTGTATTCCTAAAATGCACAAACCACAAAAGCTTAGTGAAAACCTGAGAGGATTTACCAATATTGGGAAGGTTTTTATTAAACTAAAAGAATAGTTAGACCTGTGGAAAATACAATTAAAAATATAAACTAACTGAAGCTGGAAGAGACCTCAGGACTGGTCCAATCCAGCACTTGGAGCAGGACCAATTTTCTGACATGAGAGCAGGTTGTCAGGGCTGTGTCCAGTCACATTTTGAGGCTCTCCATGGGTAACGTCCCAGGGCTTCTGTTTTTTCTGTCTTTGGCTGCTTTCATTGGTCAGTTCTTTTTTCTTCCTAATATCCATAAGTGAAATTTCTTGATACCCTTGAAGCAAGTTATGCCCATTGCCATGTTTTGGTGGTCAGGGTTGTTCTCCTTATAACAACTTTGAAAAGAATCAAATGCTGTTAGATGCTCCCTTGGTGATAGACTTGCTGAGCCCCTCATCCCAATGAACACCTTATGGCCCTTCCTTCTTAGAGCTGTTTTTTCTAGTCTCTCTTTAAACTCATAGAGCAAGTTTTATTTAGTTGAGTTCTTGCAGTAGTTGATTGTAAAGTTGAACGTTGTAGCTCTGTCTGATACAGAATCCATCAAAAAGATGTTCTGTCTGTGTGAGTGGATCATCACCACAAAGCCTGAAGATCAGGGAGTGATGCCTGCCCAAACTTCAGAAGCAGGATGCCTGAGAGTGCAAGTCATTTTAACAGAAAATGCAAATATGAAATTCCAACTTTATTAAATTACAGTTATTATGGCATGGTATCGTCTTTTGAAAGAGACACCAGTGGTGCGATAGCGCGCCACTGCAAAGGAAGACAACACTTCCTTGATTTAAAATTACAGAGTTGAAAACTTAAGATGGGCTCAATCAAAGCACTTTAAGAGCTGCTGTCATTTTTTTTTATCTCATTTACTTAAGCCTCAAACCAATGTGGATGATCAGTGTTTTACATTTGCTAGTAGATAAGTCTCAGAGACAAAGCCATATACAGGTTTCAACACAGGCATTTTCTAATATGAAGTATCTGATAGTAGCTATACAGTTTCTTTCATGGAGATTATGCAAAGTTTGGGGGTTTTTTTCTGTAAATAAACATAAATACAGCATGGAAGTGTTACTGCAGTAGGGGATATCCAAAGGGAGTGTTGCTGCTTTCAGAACACCTTTTTGGCTGGTAGAATATGAGACTAAAGCAGTGCTAAACACAATAACAAATTATTGCTTTTAGTCAAAATGTGTTGCTTTCATCATGGGCTGTAACTGTTTTCTCTCCTGTCCCCCTTCATCTGTTTTAATGCGGAGTTGTTTTGTTTAAGGGTTTGGGAGGTTTTGGTGTGTTCTTATGGGCTTATTTTTATGGCAGATTTCAGTCAAGATTTTTTAAGGAACTTAGCAGTAGAGTCAGCACATGACACTGAGAATGTTTTCCATTTCCTTCCATAAAATCTACAAAATACACACTTTAAAATGTCTCATCTTTACTAAAGTGCAAATATTTACAATAATTCATTGTTTTATTTTTGATGTCTGTGACACTGTGTAGACATAAGTGCTCACTCAACTCTCTTCTTTAAGATTTTACAGGTACTAATGCTGAGACTCAGGGGGTTTTGTATGGAGTTCAACTGTATATATAAATAATTGTCATTAAAAGAGAATTTTCACTGCAGTCTTGTCGGTTGCTTATAGTTAGTACTTTCTGATTTAGGTTCACTACAAGATCACTTTATTTCTTCCTAAGTAGTTAGTCTATAAATTGACACCTAGTAGCTGTTGGATTAAGCACTCATGGCCTCCAGGAGGAGCAATAAAATGAGACCTCAGTGAAAGAGAGGTACATCAAGTTGTGTTCCCTTGCATTTGCCATAGACTAGGGGAACCTATGGGCAGTTAACAGGGCTCAGTGAACATGTGGTCATTTACACGTTTACAGTTTTGGTCTGTGCTTAAGTTCTTTAATATTAAAATGAGATTGTGAAAAACCATTGTTATGCTCTTCTGTTTTAGTGGCACTAAGAAAAATAGAAACCAGTCATCATCTTTCAATAGATAAGTCCCATCAGCACACGGAAATGTTTCAGAAGCCCTCGCTGTCCATCGATATACCACAGAAACCACAGCCTGGAGACTTGCCCCCAAAGCCTCTGCCTCTGGAATTAACTCAGAAACCTCAAGTGGTAGATTTACCCCCAAAGCCTGGAGAACTACCCCCAAAGCCGCAGCTTGGAGACTTGCCACCAAAACCACAACTTGGAGACTTACCTCCAAAGCCGCAAATGAAGGACCTTCCTCCAAAACCTCAGCTAGGAGAGCTGCTGGCTAAAACCCAAGGTGGAGAAGCATCACCGAAGCCTCAGCCCTCAGAGGCAAATCAGAAAGTTCACTCCTTAGATCTTTCTCCGAACGTACAATCTAGAGACACCATCCAAAGGCAAGCATCTGAAGAGTCTAATGACATAACACACGCCCTGCCGGAAACCCCTGTGCCACTGCCCAGGAAAATTAATATGGTAGGTGTTATTCCAGCTGTTTGAAAGTATCCATGGGAGGTTTTGAAGTTACTATGGGACTATCTGTGTAAAAAAAATTCCCATCTTTGAGCTATACACGCAAAGCAACATAACGTTACTGGGTAGGATGGGGAATAGGGAGTTCTCTTTGTGCTCCCAAGCAGCTTCAGCAAATGCTGGAGGTTTACAAGGCCTCTTGCATACCGAAACAAGTACTAGTAGCATAAAAAGATAGCTTTGGGAGCATGACAGTTTGTTTAGATGTATTAGAGAGCTTGGGCATTTTTATCTGTGCTTCTTGTAATTCTGAACTGACCAGTGTTTGCCTCTGCTGTCTTTGCTCACTGCTCTTTATGCCTTAGAATTTTTTTGTCTACTTCCAATGCGTGCTAACATCCCTATTACAGCTTACAAAACCCAAATACATATATGTTCTAGTAAAGTTAACTGTGAGAAACTAGGAAATATATGTTCCTGTTGTATTTAATGTGATGCATTGAAGTAGTTAACAAAGGTTCGGCTATAATGCTAAAGTGCCAAAACTGACATTGCTGGATGGTTTGTAGTAGCAGAGCTGGAGTTATAACTCAATTCCAAGTCTCTTTGTTCAACCTCCAATTCGTCTTCCTGTTCATCTTGCTAACCAGTGCAATTCCCATCCAACAGATGCATATGTATATTGAAATAACTTTATGAAACTTCAGAGCAGTTCTCTTAAGGGTTTTCATCATTAAGAATACATCCAAAAGGAGATGGTTTTGCTTGTCAAATTGGCCATGCAAAGCATTTAGGTAAAGGAAATAAGACTTCCACTCTTTCACTGAAAGCAAAGGGTGTTTCTCCCTGGTCTGAGGATGAACACTCTTTCTCTGGAGTCATCATTGCTCAGCTTCTGTCATGGACTTGTCTGTAAGCCCCTGTCTGAACTGAGAATGAACAACAGGGTTGTTCCTTGGGCTTCCTGAGTATTCTGGAGATTAAATAAAGTAGTACAGGGATCTGATCAAAAGGTGTCTGCAACTACGCTTTGTTTACCACATACTTTTAAATATAAGCAGGCAAATTCTCAGCTATTTGTCACTTTATTAAAGAGTACAGAAAGCAAATAGTGGATTAGTTGTTTCAGGGTGCTTTTAGACTCTCATCCTACCCGATACAGCAGAATTCTGAGTAAAGATATGTTCTCCATTTCAGCCATTTTCACATGTGCAGGAAGTGAAATAGTTCCATTTTTCTGCAGTGATCAGCATTATGATGTATCCGTGATGATTATTTACCAGTTTTTCACACATTGCCCGCACACTTCTACCTCTTCTTGCTCAATAAATAATGTGCAAGAACTCCTCTTAAATGTATCTCACCTGGCTATATCCTCTGCACACAAACTGCTGAAATGTACCATCAGTGCAGCAGTAAGACCCACGCCAGCAGCCGCTAGTTCTTGTTGGCACTTCGCTCTTGGCTTTGACTATTTAGCCACTGCGTAGATGAGCACCAGTTTTGCATTGGAAGTTTTAAAAAATCAATTGTTCAGAATTATTAGGTAAAAACCACAAATGCTGTTAATGTAGAAGGACCTGGAAGGATGTTTTTAAAGAAACGAGACTTACTCTGAGTGCTTCTAAATTTACACTGAGCACTTGAGTGTTCTTCTGTGTGTGTGTGTTTTCTATAAAGGAGACAAAATAATTGTTTTTAAACAAAGAAAGTGTTGCATTTAAATAAGAGGATGGAGGAATTATTAACGACCATAGAGGCATAGAATCGTTTAGGTTGGAAAAGACCTTCAAGATCATCGGGTCCAACTGTTAACCAGGAACTGCCTTTGCCATCACTGCTGTTTCAGACTAACCCAAGGAAAGAAGTTGATCAGTATTCAGTCTTAAGCATAAAAATCTCTTCTTAATAAGTACTGATATTGAATAAAGGATTTGGGAGGAACAGGCCTTTGTTTTATAGTTGCTAATTACGTGTCCTGGAATTCCTTGTATTTCTTTACAGACCAGTGCCCCAAACTGTGTTCTGGAAAACATGTACTCTCTTCAGATCCATCCCTTTTTTAAACCTTCCCAAGATTAAATACATCGTGGGCTTGAATGCTGCTTTTTACCACTCTCCTAAGTGAGAAGAATAGAATATGTCATCTGTGGTGCTAATCTGAAGGAACCAGGAGCAATTGCTGACATTTTTCATGTGTTCTTACAAGCTGAGCTGCAAACAGTCCTCTAAGTTTAGAGGAATTTAACTTTCTTTAGTCTTTTCACTGAATGACATGGTTTTGATCTGGCAGAAGTAGTTGCTTCCCTTCATCACAGGCGGGTTCATTGGAAGCACTCTTATTTTGCAAAGGTTCTGTGGAACTGAAAGCTGGGCCTGGCCCCAAATACCCGTTCAGATTGAATCTCAGTCCCTGGGGATAATTGAGATTTTTGTTCAAATTACATTAATTTGTTTAAAAAAGAGAATCTTCTTTGAGGTAACTTCCTGCTGCAGCAAACCCTTGCAGTAAAAATCCCCTTTGATCTCATCTGAACTTCACTTTCTGTTAATTTGCCTTGAGTATAGGTTTTCTTAAGTTGTTAACTGCTCTGTCCCTTAGAGCCCTCTCCAATTGTTATGTTCCTGTACCTTGAGAATGAGTGCTCTTTGCTGTGTCCCTGTTCTGCTGTTCATCCGCAGGGAATGGTTTTTGCCAAAACACAGAGGTGTTCGAGTGGGTGGGCAATAGCGCAGAGAAGGCTCGCTAGGAAATTTCCTCTGTGAAGTTAATTTTGGCTCAAATTCCTTTAAACCTGCTGACTTTTTCCTTTGTAGCCCTTCTGCTTCTCATCACCTTGTGCTCTTGGTCTTTTTTTTGCGTTCTTGTTATCTAACTACTTCTGTTCAAAGAAGGAACTGTAGGTTTTGAAGAAGTGTGGGTATGAAGATACAGGAATATGAAGTAGCAGAAGTGTTTTGCTGTGAAGTCTCCTTTCTGTATTTGGAAATAATTTAAAGCTTTTTCCCTGCTGTGAGCAGCATATGTTCGGGGAGGAGTCCATGGCTCAGGCTTTTTCATATGAATTAGCAGGCTGCAGCAAAGTCTGACCTAGAAAACACTTGGATTCAGAATGGTAGAGCTGTAAGAATATCCATTGTGAATTTTCATCACTAACTAGTACTGCCATCTTGAAACTAAGGTTCTTTTCATAAGAAATGGCTAGCATTGTGGATGAGAAATCAGTCAGTAATTTCCAGTCCTATAAGCGCATCTGAAACTAAAGGATGCTGTATTATTGCACTAGATCGAAAACTGTAAGGAGTACTGGTATTTCAGTGCAGCACTTTGCTCAGCCCTTACCTCTCTTGTAACCTCTAGATGAAGCTGGATTTAATCTTCTGCTCATGGTGGATTTTTTAAATGAAGTGTGTATTACAGGAGAAAAAGGGTTTTGTGGACTGGAACAATGTGAAGATGTCATTTAAACTTTCTTTACTGGAGGAAGCACAGGTTATTTAAGCCGTGAACTACATGTTAAAGTCTCTTTGGGAGTTGTGAACCTTAAGACAAAGAAAACCTACACCTGTATAGATAATTTTAGCAGTATTATTATTTGATTTTAGTGTCACTGTTGAAGCAGAGTTTTTTGATTGTATGCCCCTGATTGCAGGGAAAGCAATTTTGTCCCTTCACCGTCTTGTAAAATAAACCGTAACTAAAAGGCAAAATTCCTACCATATATATGCTTTTGCTGTTCCTCATGTCCTTCATCTAAAACTTCATTCTATTTTTAGGGGAAAAACAAAGTTAGGCGAGTGAAGACCATTTATGACTGTCAGGCAGATAATGATGATGAGCTCACATTTGTTGAAGGAGAAGTAATTATTGTAACCGGTGAAGAGGACCAAGAGTGGTGGGTATGTATCTTTTCCTTTTATAGCCCCATGTAACTTCTTTATGACTTCTAAAGGAAAGCCTTTTAATCCCAAATTTGGAGGGTTTGTTGTCATTTTGGTTAGTAGGTGGTGGGGTTTGATTTGGTTTTGGGAGTGTTTTGCCTGAGCTAACACCCAATACTCAAACCCCTATTAGGGAAAAAAAGCCCTTTCTCTGGTAAGGTCTGTCCCTTCCTGGGAGTCTGCTAGAACCATCCTGACTGAGTTTGGCTTTTTTGCTGGCTCATAACAACATGTATTTGTGTATGTCACTCTTTGTGATGCACACTAGCCTGCCATTAAATGAGGAAGTGGTGATTTTTACTCCATTTAGCATGCTTACACCCCTCATGAAAAATGAGATATTATTATATGTATAATTATATAATGAGATACAGAATTATCTTCAGTTCACCAGAAATGTTAAGTTGTACCTACAGGGGTTGATGGAAGTCTCAAAAACCATTAGTAATTGGTGCTGTAAGCTCTTGTTTTTCCTCCTTAAATGAGAGGTAGTTAACATTCTCTTTCCCTTCTTCCCTCCTGTGCCGCTGGTTTGTATCCTGCTGCTCCCTACTCTGTCTTTGGTTCTTGAGTGCTAACACCAGGGGTTTTTCAACCCTACCTGAAGGCTCCAACCCTCTCTTGACACTCTACTTTTTGCCTCCAAAGCCCTGCTACATCATATTTCCCTACCTAACAATTACTATTGGGGAAAATGAGACAGATTTCATCTTGATTAAAACAAATGCTGCCTATGATTTCCTAATCCAAGTGCAGCACAACCTTTCCTGGTTTAATTCTAGCTATGTGGTTTTATCTCACTCATGATTTAAGCATAGAAGATTTTCAGCTGAAAAGGTGGTATCAAAAGAGCAGTGGCCAGTGGAAAGCTGCTGTATTAACTGTATCATCCAGTCCCTGATTATAGCTGCATTCGTTGCTGAAACTGTTTTGTGAAGTGGCTTTTTAAGACCCTTGGGTACATGCCCGAAAAGTTCCATGAAGTGCTGCAGTCTGAATGTTTCTGAGAAGGGAAACAAGGGCTGTTGACTCATATGCTTCAAAAATTTGGCTCTACAAGAGGAAATGGCCAGCCCTGCATGTTTCCCCTTCCCATTTTGTTAGCTTGGGGAAGAGGAAGGAGGTACACTATTATTCTGAAAGCAGTGAGCAGCACTGCCGCAGAAGAGGCTTCTGTGCTCAGTCAAGACTGCTGCTCCAGTGCTGTATCAGTCTGACAGTTGTTTATAATTCTCCATTTTAAACATGTAAAGTTCCATTATTACTGATTTTTTTTAGAAGTTGGCCGGCTATTGAAGTTGTACATGAAGGGTATTTATCAGGCCATACTGTGATAAATACTAATATGCACATAAATCATCAGGAACAACACTAATTCAATGAGAAAATAGCTGGTATTTTATCACTTTAAGCGAAGCACGGAGATTATCATAACTTCACAACTGTAGCAGACATTTCCCTTTAGTGAGATGTTTAGGCTTCATTCAGTTAACTAAGATGAATGGCTTCAGAGATGTATATCTTGTTACTCAAAGTCTATCAGACAAAAGAAAATCAGGCTTCCATTTTGGTGAGATTCTTGACATTCAGTGATGTGTGTAGCTTTCCAAATAAAGCTGTAGGTTTGTTTCCTTTAGATTTAGTTGGCTCAATGTCTGATAGATAAACCCATACAAGCATATTATTTTGTTTCTTTAAACAAATGTAAACATTAACTAAGGTCTGCTATAAACTATCCAAGGATTTGGGAAGGCTCTGTAGGATCTGTGCAGTTCTGCTGCTTTTGAATGAAGTAAATGAAGTCTGTGAAGTCTGTATGTATCTATGTACGTTTTTCTCCTGTGTTGCAGATTGGCCACATTGAAGGACAGCCAGAGAGGAAAGGGGTCTTCCCAGTGTCCTTTGTGCACATTCTGTCAGACTAGTAAAGACAAACAAAAACCATCCTAAACTTGAGCATTGCACATTCTTCATGCAAGACGGGCTTTTTAGCAAAAGCGAACGCTGCTGCCTCCCTGTAATCCTGTGCACAACTGTATATATAGCTGCTGTTACAAATTAAGAATTCATTTAAGTTTTCACCTCATGAGGTTGAATTATATGTCTTGTAAATATACTGTGTTATTCTGCCTTTGCCAGTATTATGGTAGCCTTGGAACCTGGCACGCCTTATTGGGTTTGTTGAAGCCATCCTCGGCATCTAGCACTTACACCTCTGTCTAGGAACTGCCAGCTTTCCAAACATAGGTGGTTTCTGTCAACCATGTAACTGTACAGAAATGACTGTTCCTAATAACTCGGTATTCTCAATATACAATTAGCAGAAAGTTAGAATGAGTGAATGGTTTTGGAGACTTTAAAAACCAGTCTGCAGTTTCTAAGTGTATACAGTTTACAGCTATGAAACCCACTTCGGTATTTATTTAATATAGTGCTCAGTTCAGTGTAATTATGAAGACAAATATTCACTGACTTTACAGGTAACAGTAATGTTTTACTGCGTGCACACAGCATTTCATGTTTATATGATGTGGACCTATGCCAAACTGTGATTGCAGTTCCCCTGTGATATTACCTCACTATCAAAAGTTACCAATTTCTTTCATTCGAAAACTTTTAATGAAAATGAGTCCTCTTGTTCTTTAGTAGATATATGTGAAATTTGCTGGTTTCTTTCACTGAATTCTTAGTAACCAAGGACTTCTAGACAATGTTAACTGTTGACATTATGCATGCATTTAGACGCTTACTTGAAACCTGCCTTTGTACAAAAGTAGTACTGTAGTCATATAGCTACATTTGAGGAAAAGAACATTTTAACTTAATTGCTATTCAGATCAATGTGAGCTTGCAACAGTATTTGTTTATAGCTGAATTGGCTCTTTGAAAAATGAGTTTGTGGGGTTTTATTTTCCTCTTGTCTTCAACCTTACTAAAAGTTAGTGACCTAAAATAAAACTTCTTATGTGGTGAAATAAGGATAAATTTAAATCATTTTTAACTGCTCTAAAAAGTGGAAGTTAAGGTGACCTCTCGTGCATTTGGTCAGGCTGTTAATGGCAGAACTCGGATCAGGCTGGTTTTAGTAGTGTTCACTGAACTGTAAGTGTAATAGTCTTAATTCAAAGCACCAAGTAACAAACTGTTCTAAAGCTAGTTTCTAAGAAAATCTTTGGAAGGCTGCTTTGGACCTGAGGTTTCTTGGAAGCTGGGATGAAGCTGCATTGCCAGAAAACACGTACATGTATTACTGGAAACTTTTTATTTCCTGTGTCACTCTCAACATCATTTTTTACCATTTGAAGCATACCACAGTTGTGTTTTTCCCATGGTTTGTCTGTAGCAGGTTCCATGACTTTCATACCTAGTTTTGTGTTACTTGCTTTAAACGTTACTTTGGCTTCAGTACCTGGTGCTGCTGTTTCAAAGCAGATTGTCTTGGCTGCATAGAAAGATTTTCATTTTGTCAAAGCACACCTCAGACCCTCTGAGGGCTTCCATTTTTAAGTCACTTTTACAAGACTGTAGTCAGTGAATATTTAATTCTGTTCATGGTCAATATAGAAACAAGTATCAGTCCAAACCCCACATGGAAGGAAATGCAAAACATTTATCAATGGTCTTATCATTTATAACTAAAGTTTATTACAAGTAATAATAATCACGCCGTGAGCGAGGAGCCTGCTGGCATCTAATCTTCAGTATTACCAGCTCCAGTATTTCAGACTTTATTTTTTATGGAAAGGAAGTCAGGTTTAGCATTTATTTAGCATTCCATTTTATCCATTACTCCAATGTTTTAAGTTGCATTAAAGAACAAAACCTATTCACTTTTGTGGTCAATTGTATTTTTAAGTGATCTTGAAATAAACTGATAGAAGCAAATCATATAATGAGAACCTAGGCATGTAAAATTATGTAGAGTCAAATGTCTATTCTTTTCTACGCTCTTTAAAATAGTATACATATGCATTTTATAAAATGAAATGAGTTCCATCGGGAACAATAGTTCTGTTTATTCTGGCTTCTTGTGGGTCATAAGAAATCTGAAAATGTATGATATTGATTGAGTTTAAGTACAGTATTATATTTGAACTCAATGAGCCACTGTCTGCAATTTTGTATATGACATAGTATTTGGAAAGTCTAAATCTTTATGGAAAATTAGCTGATAAAGGGTTGGGGGGAGGGCCAGGGGAAGGTGCCCCCAGAGGGGGAAGTTTGCTCTGCAGATGATGTCTTATTTACTGTTGAACAACAGTTGCTATTTATTTTTTTATTACATAGTACATCAGCGTGTACAGAAATCAGATCTGGTCATGCCACTAGTTAAAGTCTTGACTTCTCATTGAATGTTAAGGTAAAACATCAGTACACATGTCTATTCACATGTATTTAATGTGACAGTTTTTGAGTACTGTATGTGTTAATTTCTACTTTTTTAATATTTAAAATTGCTTTTAAATAAATGTATTCAGTTGATCCCAGATATCTGCACAAGGCCCTTTTGTCAACTGGAATATCTTCTAGGGAGAAAGTCTGGATTCCAAACAGGTAGAACTAAAACACTTGAAATGTTTTCTCTTGACTATAAAGCACCCCTTATATAATGCAATTAAATGTGTATCTCTTTAACAGCTGTTAAATATGGATGCAATTGCCTTTTTCTGGAAAACTTTACTTACTAAAGTTAGCATCAAAACATTTCTTTTTGTCCATGAGTTTCGATTGCTTTCTCTCTGCCTTCAGTAGGCTCTACAGGAAGCCAGCCTGGTGTGTCCTGTTTTCTTAGAGCTGACCCTTTGGGTTGGAAAGAATGGCTCAGCATGGCAGTCTGTCCTGAATCTGGCCTTCCTCTGTCCAGGGCATGATTTGGGCATGATTACCAAACCCAACAGCAGCTCTGGAACCAAATCAGCAGTAACCTTTTCTGAATGGAGTGACTTCATTGCTTAGCATTTCAGTTCCGACCCAGCTCACTCCCTCACTCAGTTCTTGGAAGCTTCTTATTTAAGACCTATTCCCATCAAAATTGCTCCAAAACGAACAAGTCCCTTGAAATTGCTAGGAAGCAATGAGAACCTCCTTTAGCCAGAGGAAAGGCTGGAATATGAGGTGATATCACATCTGGTTTGTATCAAAAATAGTAACCGCAGCAGCGCAGGGCTCTAGAGGGCGTATGGTAAGAGCTTCTTGAACACTGAACTGTAGCATGGGCACAGCCTGGGTTCCTCACAGAATATTCTGCTTGCTTAGTTTAAATTAACCTAGGCTAAACATCCGGGGCAAGGGGTGTGTGAACTGTGCATGTGGGACAGGGAAAGCAGTGTGGGTAGATACTCTGCTCTTGCTCAGTTCCTCCCTTGTCACAGTACTTCAGGTATCAGCATTCAGAGATCTGTTGATTTGAGTATCCTCTGTTCTCTGTCCTACTTGTCACTGAAGCACAAGTAATACATGTATTGATTTCCTTTTGCAAGTGAAAATTGAGGTGGATCCCTCATATACTGTTTGGAGCAGAAGAGACCAAGATAAACATGTGCCCAGAGAGCTCCCTTGTTCAACGTTGGTCTGCTTACCCTTTTCCTGGCAAACTGAAAGCTTATTATTGAACAGAAAACTCATTAGTCATCAAAACCAGTGAAAGCGGTGCAGATCTAAAGTACCAGTGAGTGAAACTCAGAAGTAGCTCCCACTGCTCAACAAAACCCCACACTCCCAACTCTATAAATAAGATTTAAGTGCTTCCCCCCTCCCCAGGCCATAGTTCTGTGTGACAGTTCGCTTGAGTGTCAACAAAAAACTTCACTTTCCACTCACTCTACCCTATTACATAGTTTCATGCCATTCACACCCTCAACCTTCCTATGCCAAGAAACCAGAATATGACAGAGGAGCAAACATCCCTAAGTAAATGAAGTTCAGCTTCAGCCCTTACCAACTTAGCTTGGAGTTACAGCTGTTGCAGTGCTTTTATGAGACACTTCAGCCCTTCCTAAAACACAGCTGGAGGCTTTTCAGATGGACACAATGCACACGGAACTGGAAGAAGTTTTCATCTTTATAGCTGCAAGCCAAAGATTTTCTTATCTAATACAAACTAACAATTTAAAGTTGTCTTAATGATACTTTCATGGCTATAAACCCCACGATTTACAGCTCTGTCATCTGCTGAGAGAGTTCTCAAGTTTCTTCTTGAGATAAGCTAAGTGTCATTTGCCAACTTATACTTAAGCTGACACCCCCTCCCATGCTGCAGCATGCACAAAACCTTGCGTATTGCCCGGTTTTTGTCAGCTGCTGTTGGAGTGATACCAAAAACGGTAGTGTGTCATGGTACAGGCTTTGCCTTGTTCCTCTGTGAATTACAGAACAGATCCTCCTGTCTGCATGAGGCGGATGTGTGCTCTAGTCTCTAATGGGGGGGGCAGGAGACAAGCAACTTGTGACAGCTGCTGCATCTGCTAACGGTGTCAGAGCAGAGGAGAAGCTAAGCACTTGCCTGCTGCACCACCTGAAGAATGATTTGAACAAGTTTTAAGCTTACCTGGAACTTTAAATCTGCAGTTCCTGCCAGTTTGGTCTTGGTTTTTGTAGTGTGTGATCAGAAGCATCCTCTCCCCTTGTGCTTGTTGCTTTTTGCTGAAAGGAAGTGTGGGATTAGGTCTGTTCCCCCATCAGCTTTTTTCCCCCAAAGCTTGAAGATGTTTCTTGTGCTTCACTTACCACCAGAAATTAAGAAACCTGATTTTTCTCCCACTATGTCCCATTGCATAGATGAATCACCCTTGAACGTTCAACTAGACTCCTCTCAAATGGCTTCCCTAGAGGTTGTTTCATGGTATCTACCTTAGTTCAGTTCAAAGCAATAGCATTAAGTTTGGTTTTTTGTAACTAATTTCCCTGGCCTCTTCTCCAGGGAATACTCCAGGAATAATTTACCACAGCTGCTTGTAAACTTACAAGAGTAAGGAGTAGCGTGCAGTAGCTTAAGTTTGAAGCTGCTCTCAAACAGTGTTTAGTGAATTTCAGACCAAAGAAAACCAGGCCACCTCCTATGCTGAACATGCACATGAGAGGTCAGCAGCTGTTTGTTGGCCAAGCAGGGGTTTGTGATGGTTTTCTGTTGGAACCTGCAGACTTCCTTAGTGACCTGGTGACACCAGGAGCCACACACTGCTTCAGAGACACCTCAAAGATGAAAGCAGATGTTTTTTCACATTAGTAAAGATTATACTGCCTGTAATCACCTGTCCATACTGCAAGCCAACCCATCCACGGCTCCAGACCTACAACGTGTCCTAGCCTTACCTTTATTCATCATAGATTTTTAATTCAGAGCTGTAGCTCTACTTCAGTAACTAATCAGGATAGCAAGAGCCCCAAGTAGCTAAGCAGTGAGTGAGCTGCAGCCAGCCACATGCTCTTGTTTCAGCTGAGACTATTTAGAGTGTGAAAACCCACCAGGAGCTGGAAAAAAGCCCTGCGGAGCAACTCCAGACCACTGCAGTAGTTCTGAGCTCTGCAGATAGAAGTGGGGGGATAAAAGGGTGATTTGTAATCTGGGCTCTTCCTCAGCCTCTATCCTCCCTACAACCTCTGCAGAAAGAAACAGGAGAATGACTGCTAAACCTGCCCTGATGGGGGTGCACAGAGCTGCTGGCCTTCTTGAAAGGGAAATTTAGCAGCTTGAACATCTGGGCAACAAGGAGCATTCAGCTTCATGTGACAAGAACTTTCACTGAGTGATGCTGGAAGATGGGCGCTTCCAAGTCTTCTGCAGAGAACAGGAACAAACCTGAACTCCGCACGTGCTACAAGGTGGAGGTGTGAGAAGAGCAGAGGGATGGGGGCAACACAAACTGCAACTTGGATGCCTTTGAAAGAGAATGAATGACTCCATCATTGATGTGAAGATCAACACATTTGAAGGAGTCAGCAGCAATCCTGTGAGCATTGCCTGTAGGTGGGCCACATACCTCAAAGCTGAAGGTAATGCAGAGATTGAATTGATATGAAGAAGCAAAGGTCCCTTGTCCAGGAGATGCAGCAAGACCTTTGCAGTTGATAATGGGGAAGGGAGAGCAGTGGTCAGCACTATGCAAATAGCTGCTGTAGTGGTTGGGCCCTGTGAAGGTGCAGAAGGCACCAGGTAGGATCCATGCCCAAGATCCAATGAGCCGGAGCATCTGGATGTAAGCCCTGCCAGGTCCACCTTAGACATGGTTATGGCACCCCCACTACCTCCTTGGAGCAGGTCTGGAATGGTTGCTTTGTTTAGGGACGAGTTTTGCTTAGGATCATCCTTTAACTCAGCACCTGTGTTCCTGCCAGGTCTGTCTGAGTGAGATGCTGCCAGGTCCAGCAGAAAAGCTCCTTCTGTTCCCCCTTCCCTGCCAGGATGCAGAGAAAGTTGAGATGAAAAAGAAAATACTAAATTTGGGGGTGTAAAAATCCTCTCTGCTTCAAAACCCTTAAGAGCAGCATTTTGTTCCTCTCACTTGCACACAGCAGTATTCTGCCTAAACGTCTTTCATGCAAAATGTGGCCCCTGGTAGTGTCTGTTTAGAGTGGGGTCTGCTGCTCTGATCTCTATCTGCTTTGGGCCAAAGACAGGACTTGGAGCTATCGTGGCCATCATGGTGAGAGCCATGCCCTGGTGTGGAGCATCTGCGGCTGCAGTGAGCTCAAGTGTCATAGCCCCCTGCCAGCAATAGACAGTAAAGCCAGGCAGCAAAATGCTATTTAGAGATATTACCTTAACACATGTTGCCCCCATCTAATCCCTGTCCCTTCCTGAGAGGGATTGGTGATGCCAGAGAACAACAGCATCTGTTGCTGGAGGAAGAGCTTGCGGCTGGGTAGACAGGGATGGAGATGCCATGTCCTGGGGGGCCCCTCGCTCCTTCTGCAACCAAAATACCATCAATAGCCAACACAAGATGGAAGAGCAACTGAGCGGGGTGCCTCAGGGCTGTCACAACTGCTCCAGAGATTGAAGGAGCTGTTGGGGTTTGAAGGAAAATAACACCTTTGATGAGTTATTTCTTTGGTTAAAATCAGTCTTAAAGCCAGGTTCGGCTACCAGAGTCTGCAGCGGGGATATCTGGAGTGGCCAACAGCCCTGTCCCTGCACTGTCACAGTGCCTGTCCCCGGGTGCCGGCCTGCAGCCCCCATACCCCTATGAAGAGCTATGAAGCCACAGGCTCTGCCGCCGCGCGGCTGATGGCCGGGTTTGGGGCACAGAGGCATCCAAAGTTTCCCAGGCACCGCCGCACGTCGCCGGTACCTCCCTGTCCCTGCACAGCCTCCCCCGGCGAGGGCCGCCCGAGCCTGCCCTGGAGCACAAGGCCGGGGACACCGCAGGCTCCAGCCCCGGGTGGGGCTGAGGCAGCGGGCTCAGAGCTGCGCTAACCCCCACAGGGCAGACGGGCCCGCTCGGCGCGGCAGGGGCTGCTCTCCCGAGCGGGGCTGCCCGGCTGCAGCCGCAGCGGTGGGGGGGAACCGGGGATCGGGGCCGCCTCCCCTCACACACACACACCCCGCGCCGCTTCCTTCTACAGCGCCGCGGCACCGCAGCACCCTGTGCCCGTGACGCCGCCGCCCGGCACCCGGAAGGCCAGGCTGAGCCCGCCGCCCGCCCGCCTGCCGCACAGGTATGCTGCTGCGGAGCTGTGCGCGGCATGAGCGGGGCGGCTGCTGCCGGCGGCGCCCCCCCCTTTGCCTCGGCGCTGAGGGGAGCAGGGGCTGGGCGCCTGAGGCGAGCGGGCATCGCCTGCGGGGAGCCGGGGCGGAGCCCGAGCGGAGCGGGCATAGCCTGAGGCGAGCGGGCACAGCCTGAGGGGAGCCGGGGCGGAGCCCGAGCGGAGCGGGCATAGCCTGAGGGGAGCGGGCACCGCCTGAGGGGAGCTACGGGGTGAGGAGCTGAGGGGAGCAGGGGCTGGTGTGAGGGGCGCGGGCGCCTCCTGAGGGGAGCAGGGGCTGGTCTGAGGGCAGCCGGTGTAAGCAGCCGTCGGCAATGGGCCGCAGGTGAGGCTCCGCTGACCCGCCCTGGCAGGAAGGCGCAGCCCCGCGGGGCAGGCGGAGGGTGCCATCCCGCCCCGCCGGGTCGCCTGTCGAGGCGTGGGCAGAAGCCGGCGCTGGGTCCTGTTTGGGTGAAGGCCGGAGCCGCCGCCTCAGTTCCCCTCAGCGCTCCGGGCTGCGCGGGGCGCGGTGTGGGTGACTGGGACGGGAGAGGCTGTGCCTGGGGATGGACCAACCAACAGGACCCCCAGAAGCTGCCAGCCTGAGCCCCAGCAGCAGTAACCTGGGGCTGGCTTCAGGAGGAAGCCCGGTTTGGTACCACCATGGTGCCACCCCGGGTTGGGAGCAGTGGGGATGTTAGCTCTGCTTCCTGCACTGTGCCGAGTGCACTGCATTTGGCTGTGCCCCGAAGCTCGGGCAGTGCCAGGATGGAGGCTTTTTAGTCCTTGCTCATGTAAATCTTCTATGTGGGAGTTCAGCCCAGCAGCCAGGAATGGGCTGGACTGTCCGGCCAGGAGGTGAGCACTTCTGCTGTGGGGGATCCAGTACTTCGATGTCTGGGCAGGTTGTGATGGTGACTGTGTGAAAACGACCCCTCTCTTAAGCTGTAGCGTTTCAAAGGGGTAGTGGTGAAATGGGAAATAGCACAAAGCAACCCTATAACCGTGAAGATTGGCTTAGAGTGGTATTACCCTTTTACTGCTTCAAAATGAACTGTTATCCCTAATATACATGGCCCAGAAGGGCACGAGGGGTATACTTGCTTATTTGGTGTTTTGTTGAGTGCGTGATTAAAACAGCAGAGGCCTTCTAATTCATTCAAACCCCACATCTGCACCCAAACCGAGAACTGTTTTGAAGAGATGTGGGATTTCACCGGAAGCGCAGCATCATCTTTGTTTCAGTGCTTGACTGAAACCAAGCCTGGCAGCAGCCTGGCGCCTGTTCCATGTCAAGGACATCAGTACTGCCACTGAGGGGAGCGGGGAAGCGTTCACGGTGCCTACAGGAGGTCAGAGGGACCCTCCCAGGTGCACATAGGCACCCTGGGTCCTTTCAGTGCTTAGCGCAGCATGTCAGAGCTGCCTTAGCCAGGGGCAGCTCTCACTGCATGGCTGCTGTGGTGTTTCCTCTTGGTGCCGATCCAGGCAGCAGGGTGCTCCCAAGCTGCTGTTGCAGGCGGTGGTTCCTACCTGCTGCTTCCTCTGGTGAGATGAGACCACGGGGTTCGATAGTGTTTTCTGACAGTTGTCACCACTCGCTTCTCCAGGGAGCACTGGAGATCAGTGGTGGGATTCCTCTGTGGCTCAGCAGAAGCACCCCTGGCATGCTAGGGTTTGTGGGCAGGCTGGAGGCAGTCTCCATAGCTTAGGATCCATCAGGAACACTCATACCAACAGGGCTTTGAAAAGCCTCCCCAGTAAGGTCTAGAGCATCCGTTTCTGTCGCTGAGATCGATAGTTCAGACTGCTCAGCAAGGAGCATGTGCGATGGATTTTCAATAACCCGCACAGCACAGCTTGGGCTTGAAGGGAAGGTAATGAGGCCTCATCCTGTGCCTCTAAATGTGAGTGTGCCCAGCGAGAGCAGGGGAAGGAGCTGCTGCGCTGCGGGTAGTTAAAAGCTTAATGCCGCCTCCAGAGTGTGGGAGGGCACGGCCACTCTGAACTGCTCTTGCTTTCTACTCGGTGGTATCAGAGGATAAATAGTGGCTCACAAGAATAAAGATGTTTGAGATACTTCCTGTGCTTTCTGGAGAAGAACAAGACCAAGAGTATTTTGAAAGTAAAAGCATACTTCCTGTGAGAAACTTTTGCTGAGGCAAAGGGCAAGATGGTTTTAGAGCTGGAGGCTCAGCTGGGTGATTCAGGGTCTGTGTGAGGCAGAGCAGAGGGCATCGAGCACTGGCCTGTCTGAACCTGCAAATGGGGCATCATGCACATCATGTGCTCCTCCTGCTTCCCTGGGAACAGGAGGAGAGGCCGTGTCCTCTGCCTGCAAACCACCTTGAGAACCTGATTACAGACTGCAGGTTGGTTTGTCTGCAGGTACAAACCGGCCTGCCCTGGTTGACTAAACACACAGTCCAGAGGCTCAGCTAAGAGCAGGGCTCTTGGCTACCCAAGCAAAGTAGATGCAGGAGTGTGATCCCATCGTGGGCTTCAGGAGTGTTTCTGTCAGCTGAAGGTCATTCCTGCAGCCATCTCTCGACCCTGACTTAGAAAGGCTTGTCTCTGAGATTAGCTCAGTCCAACACCTATCTCTCTATTCATCTAGTTTAGGTTTTCCTTTAGTGCTTACCCGGGCTGTAAGCTTATCTGCTGAATCACTGTCCTCCTGCAGACCTGCACAAGTTCCAAGAGCCTGCCTCACTGGCTCCCAGTGCTTCTCCTGCAGCAGCACAGCTCTGAGTGAGGAGGTGGCTGGAGCAGCATTCACCGGCTGCGGGAATACAGCTGCTGAAGCCGGGATTTCAGACCTGCCGTGTCCTGCAATGAGCAGAAAGCTCTTTGTGCGGTGTCTGCAGTTACTGAGCTGCTCGACATCTTTGTTCTGTGCTGCTCTGGTGCCTTGGTTCTATTACTGTCTTTGCTGGGTGTATTTTAAAACTCTTCTCCCCAGTGGGTTTTATGTTGGCTTCTGAATACTGCTCACATGAATTTATCCCTTTAAGATCTTCCCACACCAGAGATGCTCAAACTGAGTCTGCGTATGACCTTGTGGTATTAGGTGGTATAAATCTAATAGGTAGCTTTGGTTTCCGTTCCCAGCAGTTTTTTACATGGTGCAGGCTGCTTTTCTATCATCAAAGTGCCATTTGTCTAAAATGCTGAGTTTGATATCTGCAGTGCAGAAATGCCAGAAGATCTACTCCATGGTATCTAGTGGACAAACTCTTTTATTTCTCAAAGGCTTTCTGGATAGAAAGGGAAAAATACCAAATGCTTCAACTACAGCAGAGAACTAGGAATTTTATCTGAGTCTCACTAAAATGGTCTTTCTTAGAATCGTAGAATGGTTTAGGTTGGAAGGGACCTTAAAGATCATCTGGTTTTTGCCTCAGCCACAATTAGGGAACACCCCCCACATCTGCCTTGTTCCCAATCTTGAGGTCAAACCTCCTGGCTACAACCCCCGCTACATACGAATTGAAATATAGACACTAGTTGTAATCTGTGCTATGAAAATCTAATCTGTGACCTAATTTGTTGTGATACCATGAAGAACCTGTCAGGAGCAATCACTGTAACCCGTGGCACGGATGCGCTGCTGCTTTCCAAGAGCACTCACTCGTCTCAGCCTCAGAGGGAGCGATGTCACGCTTAGTCTGTACATTTGGGCTCCTCCACTTCCAAATTTGGGGAATATTACACAGACAACTTGCAGATCACTTTTGTTATTCTTTCAAAATTAAGAGTGGGCAGCCTTATTACATGTGGAAGTGAACCTTTTCTGCAGGACAATCCCTGCAGAACAAGCTGGTTTGAAACAGGCTGAGAAAGCTGGGGCTGGTCAGCCGGGAGAAGGCTCAGGAAGACCTTGTAATAGTCTTCCAATGCTTAAAGGGGCCTACAGGAAATCTGGAGAGGGGCTTTTGACAAGGGCCTGTTGTGATAGGCCAAGGGGGAATGGTTTTAAACTGACAGAGGGGAGATTTAGATATGAGGAAGAAATTCTTTACTATGAGGGTGGCACAGGGTGCCCAGAGAAGCTGTGGCTGCCCCATCCCTGGCAGTGTTCAAGGCCAGGCTGGACGGGGCTTGGAACAAGCTGCTCTAGTGGAAGGTGTCCCTGCCCATGGAAGGGGTTGGAAATGGATGAGCTTTAAGGTTCCTTCCAACCCAAACCAGTCTGTGATTCTGTGAAACATGTGGGAAGGAAAATGAAATGCAACCAAAACTGGACCATTTTCTGTGCATGTTGTAATAGCTGTTTGTGTACCTGTTAATTGTTAATCCCCTTGTCTGTGGTAGCAACTTGGATACAACCAGCTCACTGGGTGAGTGGTTAGGGGAATGACATGTCTGAACGACCAGTGTGAGCTGAGGTTTCATGCACTGATTCTGAGAGGGCAAAACTGGCCGGATTCTGGTACAAGCCCTTTGAGTCAAGCTTGTTGTCCTTTTAGGAGAAAACCCAAGGTCTTCTGTGGAGTGTTACTGAAGCCATAACACTGCCAGTCTTTCTCTACAAGGCTAGAGAAGGAAGGAAGGTTTTACAGGTCAGGGATACACAAATAATAAGCTGAAAAACTGGTAATTGTATTCCTAGGTCCTTGCACTGCTGCAGAGAGAAATCTGAACTGAAGAACTGCTGCTCTGTCAGAAACAAGCAGCAGAGCTGAGCTTCCAGTTTCATTGTTCTAGAAATAACTGTTCATTTAAAAACAGAAATATTACCTTTAAAAGGCTTTAATTGAAAGCACTGAATGAGAATGTGCATGCAGTCTATTCATAGCTGCCAAGATCTCTGTGCTTAGTGAGACACTATCAGTCTGGACTTTGAGAGCCTCTGGGTTGCTATCTGGGTTGTGGGATCCAGTAAGATCCATGTGCAACTTGAGGCCATGACCTATCGCCTTCTCTGCTCACCCTCACAGAAGCTACCTGTGCTACTGTAAGGCATTGGCTCTCACACTTTTGATTTTGAGCTTCCTCTTTATTTTCAGCGCTTGTGCACATCTGTTGCCTCTCATACACTGGGTGCACATAGCATAGAATAAGTGCATTCGGGTAGTGCTTTGTAAACTTGGCGTTCTTACATACACCCTGGGCACTCCATGCTCAGGTTTCAGTGTGTTATTTGTTGATTTTGGTTCACTCCAGGCTTTTCCCTCCACCCACTCGCTTCCTCTCACAAATGTTTCCTCATTTCACCATTTTTTACACACATTTTAGGTTGCTGCCTGTTGCTGCCAGGCTCAGCAGGAGATGGGCAAGGATGGGTGATGAAGAGGAGGAACAGAGGCAAGGAGAGCATGTTTGCATGTGTGTGGGGCGAGGGGGTCTGGGTGCAGGTGTATTTTGGAGCAAAGGCTTGGAAGGAGTGTGGATGTACGGTGCAGGTGTGCAGTTTGAAGAGAGCGGATGGCTGTATGTGTCCTCAGGGTGGAATCACCATCCTTGGAAGTGTCCAGAAACTGTACTGATGAGGCCCTTAGTGACAAGGTTTAGTAGTGGACTTGGCAGCCCTGTAGTAGAAGTTGAACTTAAAGGTCTTTTCTAGCCTAGTTGATTCTATGATTCTATGCCAGCATGCACACAGCTGGGAGACACAGGGCACGTCGGGCTGGTCCTTGTGTGAGGTTTGAGGAAGGTGCATGCTCCATACCAGAATGCAGCCAGACCAGGGCCCCGCTCCCCTCCTCAGCCCAGCACAGACAGGTTGCTCTGCCTCCAAGTCTTGCACTTGGAGCTTAAAAGCGTGCTTTAATGTGCCATTTTATTCTGTCTGCTTCTTATTTCTAACAAAGGTTTCCCAGCTCCCCTTGGACAAAACCAATTTCTCAACCACATGGGGTGCATCTGGCAGCTTACAACCTGTTAAAGAGAGGGGAAAAAAAACACCACAAAAATAACATCTCTATAGTTTTAAATTAGGCAAGGGCTAAAATTAGAAAGAACGGGTCTGTCTGTGGCTGTGCAAACCAGCAGAGAATTAACATTCCTCTGCTGCTGAGCAAGGCAAGCAGAGGTTTTCAGCTTTCACATTTCTTCCCTTGTCCTGCTCCTGTCCTTGCAGCTTCTCTCCCCTGTAGGGCTCAGTCAGTAGTTAGCACAGAGCTGTACATATGCCACTTGCTGTGTGCCAACACTAGTGCTGCTTTCAGCACTGTGAAATGTTAGCAATAGCCAAAGTGGTTTTATGGCATTCCTTTAGTGTCTATGCTCAGCTGTTATGAATGGTGCACCATGCTCAGGTCACTTGTCAGAGCCCTGGCTGTGGCCTAAGTCCCATGCTGGGGCTCGTGTCTACCCACCACTTCCTCGGTGAGATAGGTGCCCCATGACACTTGTGCTTGTTTCCCCTCCCCAGCTGTGGTTTACTTTGCTCTGCTGGAACTGTATTGCTGTTAATAGGGGTGCAGCAGAAACCAGTCGCTGAAATCATTTATATCACAAGTGTAACTTTAGGTGGGTTTGGTTCTTTGTATGTCCACCTTTAATTTTACATCCTGCCATCGTTTCCATTTGCAGCTAGCCCCATGCAAATGGGGCCAGATATTAAGAAGACATTCTTTACTGTGAGGGTGTTGAGGTCCTGGCACAGGGTGCCCAGAGAAGCTGTGCCTGCCCCATCCCTGGCAGTGTTCAAGGCCAGGTTGGATGGGGCTTGGAGCAAGCTGCTCTAGTGGAAGGTGTCCCTGCCCATGGCAGGGGTTTGGACTGGATGAGCTTTAAGGTCCCTTCCAACCCAAAACAGTCTATGATTCCATGTTGAAGTGGGCAATAGATTGGTGGGAAATTTGCTGCTGGAGGGGAAAATGATACAAAAAAAGGACTTTGAGCTGCTGAGGAAGGGAGCTGCAGGAGGAGTGGCTGTTATTTGGTTCTGCTGGTGGAGGTGACATCTGATAGAGCTGCTCATCTTCGGTGTTTTAGGGACGGGAGAACACCAAGAGCCTTCCCATCTCTCCTCCCTCCCCTGGGAACCACTGTGCTGGGCACCACTGAAGATAAACCAACTCCTGGGAGTGAACGTTCTTTCTACCCTTAGCATATCCAGAGGAACTGGAGGTCACTTGGAAATCAAAATTAAACAATGACTTGGTGCAGCTTTGAAACTTTTACTCATAGGGCTGGCAGTTGAAATGCTGAGCTCCCTCCCATAACAGTACAGGAGACAGAGGTCTGGTCTGGCTGTCAGCAGCCAGCAGTGACTGCAGAGCTTCACCAGCAAAGTCAGGGCTGCACTCTTGCCCCTCTCACCTTGCTCCCATTGGAGCACACAGGGTGCTAAAGCAGGGAGGGCTGGACTGTGTCAGACACGTTGCTGCCCAGCAGCTCGTGCTGGAGGATTTGAAGTGTCTGGGCTGCTGCAGGCCAGGGCCAGCACTGAAGGACCATCCCAAAATGGGAACAGCCATGTGGTTATGCTCTGGAGGAGGGTAGCAGCCCACACTTAACCTGGAGCTGATGTGATTCCCTGGGCTGTGCCTCCTCTGAGCTGCCTCGTGGAGAAACAACCAGAGCCTGTCTCTGTAGGCATCCCCCAGTGGTGTGCTCCTGATGGCGGACAACTGCTGCCATTGAGGTAGAATTACGTGATGGATGATTTATGTTCCCCCAAGTCAGTGCTTTGCCAGAGACAATCCCCATCATCCTACCCCCTGTCCTGGTACCTCTGCAGTCTGAAATCTCCAGGGATGATTTGAGTTTTCATGATGGTGAGTATGGGCCAGTCAGCAAAACTTAAAAGGAGAAAATAGGAGCCCCATTCCTAATTCTGTTCTGCTAGTCCTAGCACTGAGGAGGGCAGATGCTCCAGCCTGTGAATCCTCATTCCTCTAAAGGACTGGCAATAGGACAGACACAGTCTCTGTGCATTAGTGGGTCTGTCTGGCAGCCTGTTTATGCTGAGGTGTTAAGAAGTATCTACTGTATGTGGCAGTGTCTTTGTGTAAGTGGGTATCGCAGGTATCTGCTGGCAATGGCCTGCAGCAATCTGTCAAATGTGAATGAAGGAGCCTCTCACATCTCTATTTAAGGGTTGGGACCAAGTTTCTTTCCCAGGATTCTCACTCTGAAGGGAGATTGTTTGTTTAAGGAATAGCTCTGGGTTGTAAAACTTGTACTGTGACTTCTTGTGCCCAAGATCCACAGCCCATCAGACATTCAGGTTATTTGCACTGCTGTCATTGCGTTTACGAATGAAAATTGCTTTCAGTCCACTTGAGCCTGTCCTAAGTCTGCTGTTACCCAGCTGTATGCCTGGATGTGACATGAGTCACAACACCTCTAAAACACATTTATGCATTCAAGGTACACCTAGGACTTGTAGCTGCTGCTCATACTAAAAAAAAATGGTCTTTTGAGCTTATTGATGTTCTGTTTGGTCTGTCATCTTTTCCTTAAAAATAAGCTATTTGATGTGAGAAGCAGTCGGTGGATGTACTTGGAGCTTTTGCCCTGCAGGGGAACGCCACCTGGGTGCAGATGACAATAACCTTGAATGTTGCTGTATGGGGCTCCCAGGAGATCATGTAGCTGGTACATGATCAGTATGTTCTTCCTCCCTCAGACTCCTGTGGTGCATCAGTGAGTTTGAGGAAGCAAGTGGGGCCCAGAAGGAAAATAGCGTGCTTGAGTGAGCATGTAGAAAAGCACTGATCCTGATGACCTTACATGCCTGCTAGAGTGCTTATCCAGAGCCCTTGGAGAGGACTAGCAAGGCCACTAAAAAGACTGTGGTTTATCAGCAGGTTGCCCAAAGCTGCACAGGTTTGGAGCTGTTCCTGGGCAGTTGTTCTCATACAGCTGAATAGAGTTGTTTGCATATTGCACAGCACTGGGGCTTTTCCTCTTCCTCTTAACTCTGTTGAGCTCCATTGTACATGTGTCTGTGAGGGAAGTCGCGTTCTCAGTCAGCACCCAAATTGGTGCAACTTCCCCTGGGCAGGGGCTCCCAGAACTGCTGGGGAAGGGAAAGGGCTGAGGCTGCTCTGTGGGGACCTCAGAACTTCCCCTGCATTTGTTCTCCTCCCCTGGTTCCTCACACTGCCGCTGTCATGGGACATGCACCAGCTGGGGTGTCTGCCACAGGGGATGCGCATGTCCACTCGAGAGGAGCCATGGGCTTCCTGTGAAATCCCCCGGTGATGTAACAACTCACGCCCCGTCCAAACTACTATGCATGTACCCAACATGGCCCAGCCTCTTATTAGCCCTGCCGCAGGGGGAGACCATAGGCAGCCCCACTGGCCCTGCCTGCACATGGGGACCGGTTACTCCTCACTCCCCTCTGGCGGGAGATGTGCCACTGGCTGCAGTACAGGGGAGAGGAGGAGGGTGAGCCCTGTTTCTGTCTGCAGCTGTACCAGTGCATCCCAAGCTTTGGTCCAATGAGGTGAGGCTCAGCAACTCACCAAGTTGGTCCTTCTCCAAAGCTGCTCACCCTTTTCTGCAGGATGGAGCCCAAACCCACAGGCAGGCTTCCTTACAAAACGTAAGGCTTGACTTACCAGGGACTGGTAGAATCTGTAAGGCAGTTGTGGATGTGTCTCTAATGTACAGATCATCTTTCTCACAATGTGCTGAATAATTTCTGAGCTGGAAGAGTGGAGAGAGCCTGTGTCTGGGAACCAGGCGAGCCAACCCCTCTTGGTGTGTACTGGTTTATGTCTGCACTGTTCTTACAGGCTCCAGTCCTACTGTGAATTCCACTGACATCAGTAAAACACTGACAACTCCCTCAGGTGGAGCCGAGCAGGATCAGAGCTCTTGGGAGATGAAAGCAAGTCCGATGGTGCGAAAGACATATTTTCTCTTATTCCAAAGCCTCCTTCTGCTCTAGACACCATTACTGCAAGTGCAATAGGTCAATGTAGGTTCCAGCCCTGTAAAATGATGTACCAGTTAATGCAGGGAACTTCAGAAACTGCCTTCCCTTTCTCTGAGGTCACTTTAATCCCTTGAGTGTCCAGAGATTAAAAGATATTTGATGAACATCCTAAACATTCATTGTACATTTCCGGTATCCAGCTGACCTCAAATCCTGAATGCAATGAATTTGCATTTGTTTCTAAAAGTATCTCATTTTGTGAATCAAACTGTCAACATGTTTGAAAATGAGACATTTGTATCTCTTGGAGTTTAAATTGTGGGATCAATTTCCCATTAACACTAAGGGTGTTTAAAGGACAAATTCTCTGCCTACTGCAGTGAAAATTTACCCTGAGGTATGACATTTCACCTGCCACTTAGTATAAGAAGGTTGAATATAATGGACTGGAATAGCTAGATTTGCACATGCTGGTAACAAAAGTAGGTGAGCAGTGGAGGATCCCATTACAGAAAACCTTTCCTATTTGTTTTCTCCTCCTCTTTTTTCAGCCTTCAAAACTTGCATACTCTTTGCAGTTTCTAGAACTGTACTATTCAATACCCTGTGCCTGAATTGGCACACTCCATATCAGTGGATAAAGAGAGCCGTGAAGACCTTCCACTCAGAAGGGCATGAAGAAATGGGAACACCAGGGTGCATCCCAGGCCTCATAGCTGAGCAGCAGCCACAAAGCCTGGCTCCAGCTTTACCAGTTCCTGTGCAGGACCATAGTGCTATGAGTCCCATTATATGCTCTTCTGGTCACAGCTATGCTGACTGGCAGGGCTTGCCACAGCTTGGCTCTGCTCCTCGGTGTGGCTCCATTCTGTGTTAGAGAGGAGGAGGACAGTTGGCAAGCCTCAACCCCCTCCTCCTCAATGAAATATGGAGGCAACTGGAGCGAGCCAGCAGCAAGCTAAAGCACAAGGAATAGCTGCAGATAATGTGAACCCAGGGGCATGGTGAACCTCAGCCTGTGCTGAGGCATGTTTCCCTGAGGAAGTGCCAACATAACCTCGGAAAACATACCATGGAGTTGCACCATACTGTCCCTCCCTTGTGCTATCACAGAAACCTGATGCCAGGATGGAAAAGCACCAGGAGCTGAATAAAAAAGCTTCAAGTGTTAGAGAGCCCTGCTCAGCCCTACCTTCTGCTGCAGGCCATCTATGCTTTCCTGGCATTCCCTGGACTCTTGCCAATTCCCATTAACAGCTGTAGTTTGTGGTTGTAATGCACAGAATTTGTCTTCTCTTTCTCATAGCAGACCTGCATCAAAGCTGGATGGGCATCATGTAGCAGTTTGGGAGTCCCAGAATTGGCTTCCAAGCACAAAACCAAATCCTTCTTTACTGCTTTATCTTCCCCAAAGTCTGAGATGCTGCAAGAGTGGGTCTGTAACTCTTCTGGGCCTGCCTGATGGACTGCTGGAGGAAAGGTTATAACAAAGTGCTTTGTAATACATCATTTTGTTTCTCTTAAAGAACAAGCAAGTGCCAGCAGTAAATCTAAAGTTGGATTGCCAGCCCAGAAGCAGCCTGCTTACTGCATTCAGCGAATAAAATGCTCTTCACTGTGCTTATTCCCAGTTTCTGTGTCTATGTATTACTGCTGAGAAGGCAGTTTGGATAGGAGCGGCTCCAAGATGTAAGTGTCTGTTAGGAATCCCATTCCTTGCTTCAGGTGGCCCCAGAAGTTCATTAGATGTTTAATGGCTTCCAGTCACTGCTGCACTGGATGGTGCTGAACTTGTGACCGAGAGGGGAAAGGTTCTCTCACACATTTAAAAACCCGGAGGCATCTGTTCCCCAGACACAGATTTGTCTAATTCCTCTATGCCACTGATGACCTGCCCTGAAATGATATTCTCATTCCCTTAGGAAATCCCTTGGGTTGATATCAACCAGATAGTTATTTTTGGGCTCTTTCCCAGAGAGAGTGCACTGGATTGCTCTGAACCCTACTCACCAAATAAATACATCATCGGACTGTAGTAAAGGTCCAGAAAGCCTTATTCAAGGGGAAAGAGATTATTAATAATGAAGGGTAGTTCACTGTATTGTTCTGGAGCCAAGCAAAGCTAATAGAGCTTTTTTATATAGCAGAGATAAAAGTGTAGAATATGGAGACTGAATTGATTACAACGTTTAATGGCAACATAAAAGGCAATTAATGAATTACAATGGTTAACTCTGCACTGAAGTGAAACATGCAGCTCACAAGCAATGTATTAAGCAATTTTAAAGATTACAAAAGGCAGAAACAAAAGAAACAACCCAAACCCCTTACTGACCAGAAAATGCCTATATTATTTTTTTCCTGAGAAAGTCATATGACCAGATTTTAGATTCCTTTATCCTAAAGCTCTGGTGAATGTATGCATGTGTGTGCTTCCCCCTTAGCACTTCTCAAGATTAAATAAAGCCTTTACAAGGAGTTGATCAGCGATTAATTCTAACCAAATTCTCATGGCAGGGATGGATGGGAGTGCAGAGAGAACAGCCTTCCACAGATTCCTCTGGAAAAAAGGCTCTAAACAAGGAGAGTTCCAAACTGCTGCATGTTTGAACTGCCCCATGCTGTTTACAGCTACCCCATTACAGTTTCCTAATGTGAAAGTGTATTTTCTATTTCTCTGCAATAACAGGAGAACATAATGTTGAAAAGAGAAAACAGCATCATTGGGTGGAAGAGCTGTGCTTCAGGGAGAAGGTTTTAAAATGTTCTGCATTGAACAAATTAAAGATTTATTGCAGAATAAACCTGCAGCCATTCCTTCTCCCAGACAGTCGCTCTATTGTAATTTCATCCCTTTGCAGCCTTTCCAAACACATCTATTTCTTCTGAAACCTTTGTCCAAGCCCAGGTCTGACAAGAGGTCTTTTCCTGCACTGAGGTCTCCGGCTCTGCTGTATTTCATGGTAGCCATTCAGCCTTCCAGTGGGGACACATGCTCCCTCTTTGCCATCTGGCCACATTCAAGTCCTCAGAGTGCAGTCCTCTCTGTGCTAAACCCACGCTTGTCACACTCATCTGCAAAGCCTCTCACAAGCTCAGGGCCAGAGCCTGTCATCCAAACGGCACTGAGTTATGCCTCAGGACAGAAGTGACCCCATTAAAACCATTTAGAAGCACACATACTTAGGACTGTCTTGCTGCCCTTATGTTTCCCTTTGCTCTCACGTGGTTCCCTTTCACATCCCTGCTCAAGCTGCTGTTTCTTGAGCAAACCACAGAAATGTTGTGTTCTCTATGTCTGCCCCTACCATCCTTTTAAAGTAAAATTCAAAGATAAACAATTAATAGTGGGAGCATGAAGAAGCAGGTACCATGCCCAATCTTGGTACAGAAGAACAGTGCAGCTAATGAATCCTAATTTTCTCCTGATTTGGGCTCTATGTGCCCTGTTTTTCCCACTGCAGCTTTCTCAATGTGAAACCTTCACTCCTCCCTGCCCAGCTCTTTCCTGCCGTGTTTCCAGTTCCCCCCAGTCCCTTTCATCTCACCAGCTGGGCAAGAGGTGACACGCGCAGTTTGACTGGGGAGCAGGCACATGCTGTTTGGTGCCCAGCAGCACAAACCAGGTCTCCAGGAGAAAGTATGTCCTGGGACAGGGAGAACTGCTACCTGGCACAGGCCAAGGCAAGCTGGAGCCAGCTCTGCATGATCAGCCTCGCTGGGAAGCACATAGTAAGGCACTGGCCTGCTCTGTCTTTGTACTCAGGTTCGTTGGCTTGGGACTAACTTGGTGACTGCTGTGGGACATTGTATTTTGCCACATGGAGACACCTCACCACAGCAGTGGAAAACCTACACGTACAACTGATCTCAGCATTTGTGTTTCCGTAGAACCATAGGATGGTTTGTGTTGGAAGGGACCTTAAAGCTTATCCAGTTTCAAACCCCTGCCATGGGCAGGGACACCTTCCACTAGAGCAGGTTGCTCCAAGCCCCGTCCAACCTGGCCTTGAACACTGCCAGGGATGGAGCAGCTACAGCTTCTCTGGACACCCTCTGCCAGTGTCTCATCCTCTCATTATGCCTTAGACTGCGAGCTGCTTGGAGCAGGAATTGTACCAGTGTTGCTGTAAAGCACCATACAAATCTTTCCAACTTAAGTTTTTTATGTATGAAGTTACTGAAGTTTAACACTGTTACTTCAGGCACTTAGAAACTCTCAGAATGGGAGGTACCACTGACACCTCATCTTCTTACTTAACAATAAGTCCAAGGCCAGAAACATGGGTGAAGCTTCTCTGAGTTACAGCCTAGCACCTCACAAAGAGATGTCTATTTTGGTTTTTATCACTTTTTAGTTTGTTCATGGTCTGAGACAGGAATCGTACAGAATAAGGAGTACATGATCATGTATCTAAAACCTGCACTGGTTTGTGATGCGTTCCTGTAGAGGCACATGTTCATGGTGGGAAGCCCCTTGTTCTAATCTGACCATTAACATAATATGCACCTAAACTCTGACTCCAGGAACCCAAGTATCTCAGTTTGCACTGGATCCAAATTGGTATAAACAGGCACAGAATGTTTCTCAGCTCCTGCGTGGGGTTTAGCAGCTGGACATAAAAAATACTCTCTTTTCATCAGTTGGGTAAGCTCAGAATAAGTTTAATTGCAATGTGTGGTGTCAGCTTTAGTCCCTTGTCTTGCTAACTGGGTATTAAACAGCTGCATCTGGTGCTAGATTCAGTCCGAGGTACTGTATTCATGCTCAGGAAAAAGGAAGAGAAAGCATCTGGTGTGCAGTGTTGCAGTTGCTCAGCAAAGGAAGTTTTCTAAGTGCATGCCTGAATGCTTTGTTTTGTGGCAGCCTTCGTCTGCACCCAGCTTGTCCCTCACAGATTAGAGAATGGGCAAAAGTCCTGGCTTTCCATTTCCTCTGCTAGCAAACTCTCCTTTGCAGTTAGGGAGACTTTAGCTTATGTGAGCAGTAAGGACTCAGTTTCTGTCCCTCTAGCTAACCCAGGCTTCTTCAAATGATCACTCTCAAAGGCTTTACTTTGGAAATCAAATATACCTACTGTGCAGGAGATGGGTGACTAGGAATTTCTTATCCCACTAGAAAAGGAGGGCTGCCTGTCCACTTTGTATGAGGTCACTGGATGGTCTACAAGAAAATTGTGCTGGTGGGGAAAGGGTTTTTTCAAAGGTCTTTCCTGGGTACACCAGCATTATTTTAGTGTCTGCTGCTCTTTGGAGCGTATTGATGGAATTGCATGGAGGCAGCAGTATAATGGGGTACAGCAGATATAACAGTGTTATTTTAAAGAGCTAGATACAGCTGGTAAGCCAATAACTAAATCATAGTCTTTTTTTCACTCACTGTTCAGTAGCCATGTATTCAACATCACTTAGAACACAAAGATGAATTTGGTTTACAGTAGTCCAAGTGAATGTTGCCAAACCAGCCAAGGTTTTGATCAGCTACATTGAATTCTACTCTTCAGATGGGAATGAACAGCCAGGTCCTTTCAACCTGAGCCAGTGGTGCAAGGACAGAACAATGGCAACAGTGGCACTGCAGCCCTCTGGGGTGCTGAGCACCCTCAGTTTGCAGTTGTGATACCCAAGATTGAGGAACACATCCTATGGGATGGAGCCTGAGATGCTTCCACTCAGTCATATCTCACTCAGCCATGCCTAACACTGTTGTTCTGTGAACCTGTGTTTGTGCACTGAGTGTTGAAATGAGCCCCTGAGACTGACACTCTGCAGAGCCCTTCCCTGAGGTGCTTTCATTAACTTACCTATTTCCCCACCAAAAGACGGCAATATCCCCTGTGATCTGAAGAGCAAACTAAGTACCACGATAGCAAAGGAAACAGCTGAAACAAAGTGAAATGATCTCTTGAGAGTGTCCCTTGGCAATACCTAGATACAGCCCCAGAATCACTTAGGAGCCAAATGCTGTTCTGAGAGTTTCTAATAATGAATGAAGCACTTGGGGAAAAAAATGAGAAAAAAAAGCAATAGACAAAAGCTCTCCAATGATGACATCGCTGCAAAGGACCAAAGTAAAATACGAGAGTCATGCTCCTGAGGTAGGCAGAATCCTCAATGGAATCGATGAATATTTGTTTCCATCAGGGCAGCACAATTGTGTTTGCTCAAAAAAAACCCAACCCAAAACAAGAAGAGGTTCTCTTCCAGAGGGTAATGAACCAGTCTGGCCCTCTTAAATACTGCCTTCCCTGTTCTCTGAAGCATTGATTCTGTCTATTAACTGGAATACTATTATGCTGCTGATTGATTAGAAACATTTTGTGAGTGAAAGAAAGGCTTGTGAGAATGTTCCAGTTCAGATTATGGTTTATTTCCTACTGTGGTCCTGGTGGTTTACTTCACTTAATAACCTGCCTTGACTGAGAGCTAATGGGAAGGCAAGTGAAATGCCTGCCACTCTACATCCCCCCCCCATTCACAGCCTCCTCCAACCTAGTGAAGCCCTTACTCAAAGGCACGAACTGTTACTGGAGTGAATAAACCTGGGTACTTTCAGGAGCTTAGCTGGAGAAAGGTGCCTTTGATATGAGCAGAGGTGACCGAGCTCTTGCTGAAGTGATTGTAGCTTCTCCTCTGCACTGTGCAAACCTCTGCTGCAGAACAGGTGCATCTGGGGCTTCCCTCACCTGAGTGCCATCAATTCAGAAGCAGAGCCCATGGCCATGACCTCCTGAACTGGTAATGCTAGATTATCTCCATTGCTTAGCAGGCCTCTTCTGTCCCTGGCCAGCTCAGCATATTTGCTAGCAGCATGGGTTTTACCACTGCCATTGCTCATAGTGCTTCTCAGTGCAACCATGCCCATGCAATGATCATTGAAGAAATTCTGTATTTCACAAAATTTAATATGAGGCTTAAAGATCTCGGTGTCTAATTGTTGCTCTACTCTGTAACAAGTCACTACTCTAATTCGTCTTTCTGTTTTCCAGTAGAGATAAAATACGATTAAAATAGCTGCAGTTCCGCTTTCCACCTTCCCTTACGATTACTGGCGTGCAGCCTTCCTTCTAAAGCAGGCTTAACACCTGCCATTTTCTCTTTATTCCTCTTTTTCCTTCCCTGCCTCATACAGGTGAGCTGTACAGCTGAGGAAAGGCAGCAAAATCTGAAAACAAAAGAGCTTTATGTTGCAAAATCACCATTATCTTTGATCATGGTCCAACACTGAATCCTCCTGCGTCATTTGACTTAGTGTGAGTTAACTGGGAGTGTGTATCAGCTGAGGCTTCCGTACAGAGAGGCCGTGTTGGTTCTTTGCAGGGAGCGACTGCATCAGCAGATGAACAAACTTGAAACTATCTCAGGCTCTGTAAGGGCAGAAGAGGAGATGACTAATGTAACCGGTCACGTGGAGTGGCTCCTCACAGCACAAGGAGATGACTTGTACCAGGTCTGCCAGAGGAAAAAGAATGAACTTCTGAAGCGCCTCAGTCTCCTCACGTAAATATCCAAATGACCTGTTTGGTCAAAGAGACTGAAAGGGGCTGAAAGGCATTTTGAGATTGTAAGTGCCTGTCTCCATGCACATATAAAACATCGCAATTGTTTGGCAGCACAGTATCTGGAAGCACTTCAGGCGTCCTTATAAGCATCTAATGATTTGACCTTGGCTTTTTGTTTTGTCTGTGCTTTTCAAAATGTATATAGATCATTCCTATTTTGTTGTAACTGTTTATATTTCTGAAGAGCTGCATTTATATCTGAGGATTTGTACTATCTAAAATGAAAGCCCCAAAGGATACATAGTGTGAGCGTGACTGCTTCTGCAGTCCCTCATCTATTAGCCACACACTTGAGAAGGTGGAAGAATCTAGAAGGGGGAGGGCAAAACCTCATGTTGGCTTTATCCAAACTGAAAGGTGCTGTGAACCACAACAGCAGAACAAGGGCTGTCTGCAGAGCTGCCTCTCTTTGCCATTCTTGACATTTTGCTGTAAGAAATCTCCTCTCTTTAAAAATTCTTTATGTATATAAATATCTTTGGGTTTAGGATGCTTACTATTTCCATCCATGTAATGGAAAAGGACAAACAAGGCTGTTGTCCGTGGACAACAGGCCCTATTGTCCCTGCTGAGTACAAATGGGAGAGGATGATGATGACTTCCTTTTCTCATTTGGACTTTCTCCCCTAGGCTACCATTAGGCTTAAGAGTAGTATTCTAACTGTGCATGGCACCTAAGGGCAGGTCTGCTTTTGTGCTTTTATCTACCTGTCTGGCCATCTACACATAAAATAAAGTCATCTTTTGTCACTGGTATACACACACATGTACAAAGTCCATATATATCCAGCAGTACACTTGGAACTTAATAATCTTTGCTTGATGAAAACGCTCTGACCTGTTTTCTTTCCTGCGTGACAGGTATACTTACCTGGCAGCAGTACTCCTACTACCAAAACAATCCACAGGCATTGAGCAGCATAAGAGCTATTCTGTTACCACTCCTTTATTTTATGATATGAGCTGTCAAATATAATCTCTAATTTTGTTTTTGTATTTATCACAGTAATAATGTGCTAAAAGAATTTTATATTCAAAGAAGCAATTAAATTAAAAGTGAAGGCAGAACTAACGGAAAATCCATGTTTTTTTTTGGTCATGCAGCATTTTCCAGAGCGTTCAGTCATTTTTTATGCTTCAATTATTACGTGGAATGGGGATGTCTTAATACACAGCTGCTGTGAAAGCATTGGTGATGCTCAGGGTCTGGGTATTCTTACTTGTACTTCTGAAAGATGAGAGATCCAAATCAAAGGTACCTTACAGTTTCAGTGAGCCTTAAAGAGTAAGTAGTATCATAAACCTGCTTATGGTTTCAGTGGGGAATTCTCCTTGTCTCACCCCACCCTGCCAAGCTCCAAGCAATTTATAGTGCTACAAACATCAAAAATCATTCAACGCTGAGGCTGGTTGTATGGTTTCTGTGTACCAGGACAAAGGTCTGTAGTATGAGAAGTGGGAGCCCCCAGGTTTGTATTTAGCCCACATGGTAACGAGTCCAATGTGAATGGACTCAGAGCATGATTCTGCTTCCCTTGAATTCAGTTCAGTGGATGTGGGTTGCTTCCTGCCTGGCACAGAGACTCTGAAAGGTCTGCAGACTTCAGAGAAGGAGAAGGAGTAGTGACCTGCCATCATCTTGGGTGCATCATCACACCTCAAAATCTGTATGTGCTAGTTGCAAAAACTCCTTTGTGTAGAAGTGGGAAGTCATGTCAAGCACCTAGTTGAGCCTACTCTCTCACACAAAGCAAGTGCAAGGAGTACTGGTACATCTCTTCTGTTATTATACCCAAGCTGCTTTTGTGAAAATCTTCTTTTGTACCTTCTTGGCCATCTCCTCTATTTGCTCCAATCTATACAAACTTCTAGGAGCCTCTGGGGCTTGCCTGAGCACTCCCCTTTCCATGCTTAGGCAAAGGCAGCCAAGAGTTACATGGTGCTCCAGCCCTGGTCTTGCTTGAATGCTACCCAAAGACTAAAACAAAGTGCAGTGATTTTCTTTGAGTTCATCAAGCAGGTCTTGCAGTGCAACTGTACTCACAGATGGCTTCCTTTATATCCCAGGATACTCTTTTATCTAGAATACTTTAAAGTTATTATGTAGTAAATCCATGTATCTTGAATCGTACCAGCTAATGAGAGGAACTAAGTTTATCAGTTTAAGTCAACATAGGCACAGGTATGAAAATAAAAAGAAGATAAATACACTGGCATATAAACAAACCTCTGAGGGCCTTTCCATTTTCATTCTTTCTCAAAGTGGTTTTGGGGGGAACTCAGTATTCACTAAGGTTTGGCAATTACCGGAGTGATACTCAGCTTCTGAAGAGAAAGCAGTAAAGCGATTAGATATTTGGGTGGTTGATTTGCCTCTTTCAGATTGAATAATCACCTTTGCCAATGATAATGCTCTGCTGTTTGAGGCTGCCAGGAGTTTTGTCTTGGCTGTATTTATGTGGTACTGCTGGGCTGTCCTACTCAGTCTCCGAACATGGCTTCCAAAGAACCACTGAACATGACGGCTCAATGGCACTTCATGGCAAAGGTCTGAAAATCATTGTCTGGATTCCTGGTTACTTGAAGGAAAAAAAAAGCAGAACTTCTATTCATCTTTCGCTATGAGGGTGCTGAGGCCCTGGCACAGGGTGCCCAGAGAAGCTGCGGCTGCGCCATCCCTGGCAGTGTTCAAGGCCAGGTTGGATGGGCCCTGGAGCAACCTGGCCTAGTGAAAGGTGTCCCTGCCCGTGACAGGGGGTGGAACTGGAGAAGCTTTAAAGTCCCTTCCAACACAAACCATTCCGTAATTCTGTGACGTGGAGTTTTACTAATGAAGCAGGCTCCAAAACAAGGTTATTTGTGCTCCCCCTCTGCTTTGACAAATTCACCCGCACCAGCAGTACCAAGCAGTTAGTGTGTGCAGTGTCACCAACATCCGAGCCATGATACAGGGGAGTCAGAAGTGAAGCCTTCATCAGTAAGGTGTGTATAGAGAAGAAATCACATAATTAACTCAACGAAATGCCTTTTAAATATATTTTTGTGTTTCTTGACACATTTTGCCTCTCTCTTACGTTTTAAGGGGAGATGGAGAGCACTTTGGCATTAGCCATTTGAGCAGTGGGATGTTCTTCCAGCACTTGCTGGGGAATGCAACTTTCCACTTTATTTTTGCTTAGCTCTTACAGCACATCCCCCTGGGCATGCACGACTTCCAGTCAGCGACCCCTCTTTCACAAAGAAGAAGCCTTATTTTCCTTCCCATCCCGGCTTCGCCATGCATAGACATTTCAAACCCCCGAGTGAGGCTTTAAAAAACCCCATCAACACCGCACAACCGGCTTAAGCCACGATCCATAACGTTAAGCTAATGGCTTTAGTGAGCTGTTGTCAGAGGCTGGGGAGATGGACAAGGCAAAAAGGTCTCCCCCCGCACCCAGGCGCTGCGGGAAGATGGCGGCGCCTTTAAGGAGGCTGACCCACCGCCACCCCCCCC